>VXAB01006126.1:1247858-1356226 GCA_013399175.1 Odontophorus gujanensis | reverse complement strand
TTATTACATTATATTATATATATATTTATATATGTATAAAATACATATCAGTGGATGTGTATTTCTATGTGGTTCAGATTAAATATGTACTATTAGGTGACCTCATAATTCATAGATTTGGGTTTTTAAATATGAAACCATGCCCCCAAACAAGAACAGAGTCATTAGACTTATGTTTTTTGATATTTCAGGAGCATAACTTATTTGTCAGTCATATTTCAAGTTCTGTCCATTTAGTAGTTACTTAGAATGCTTACCACAATACAGTACTTATCTCCAGAAAGCTGAAAGCAGCATGTGTAGACCGAGAGATAATTCAGATTCCAGTCCTAGGTACAGTCAAGCAGCATCTACTGGGATTCAGAAATTAAGAGGGAAATGCTAGGTTTTTAAAAATTCTTGATTATGGACTCTGATCTCTTTCCAAAAGCAATCCCCTGACACACATGCATAACTGCTTCCTTTCAAAATTGGTTAAATCGATGGAAATCCAGCAATCATGGCCACAAGTACCCATTGAAAAGCCAAGTTACTACAGTCCATTTCCTTTGTTCAAGAATTCATGAACAAGGCACCCAAAAAAATGTAAAAACCTGTAGCAGGGCCTTGACCTTATATCACAAATATTACATCAGGAATCTCAGCAACAGAGGAACTAGAGGTGTGTTCTTTAGTTCTAAAATGATTTTAAGTTTTGCTTCTCTTGTTTCAGAAGTTGCATTTTCCTCTGCGTGACTGTCCCCGTTTTGATCAACTTCAGAATGAAACCCAAACATCAAATGAATTTCAAAGTAGAATACAACCATACATGGTAAGACAAAATGAAGAGGACATGAAAAATAAAAGAAAGGAAAGGTACTAAGAAGTTAGAATTTATAGTATTGTGTTCTTTCCATCTGCAAAAAACTTCTGAGAGCTCTCTTCAAATTAGAAATAAAGACCAATGCCATCAAAAATATGTTTGATGCACATAGGCATTCCTCACAGATTTTACAAGTATTTAAACTTTTAAAATCTGAATTTAACATTGATTTTCTCAGACTATTTGGTACTGCATATAGCTAAAGTTCAGTGATTTGAGGGGAGAAGAAATTTCCGGATGCAGCGATTTCCAGTTACACAGGCAAGATATTGGTTCTAAAAATTGGATACTTCACCTGAAACTTAGGCAAGTTTAGGCCTTACTGCTGTGACTTTTTGAAATTGATGCTGCAACAGATGCTCCTGTGAGGTTAGACTGAGAGAGATGGGGTTCTAATGCCTTGAGAAGAGAAGGCTCCAAGGAGGAGGGATGGGAGGGACTCTCATCAGAGAATGCAGTAATATGAGAAGGGGTAATGACTTTAAACAAAAAATTTAGATTAGACATTAGGAAGACATTCTTTGCTATGAGGGTAATGAGGCACTGAAACAGGCTGCCTGGAGAAGCTGTGGTTATCCCATCCCTGGAAGAGTTCAAGACCAAGCTGGATGGGACTTTGGGCAACCTGGTCTAGTGAGAGGTGTCTGCCTGTAGGGAGTGGAACTAGCTGGTCCTTAAGATCCCTTCCAGACAGAAACATTCTATGATAACGGAGAACTAAAGCAAGCCCAATCAGGCAAACTCTCTTGGTTGTGTAAATTTCTCTCAGAGATGCATTTTAGGTCCATCACAAGATACGTTTTTAACCTGACACAAAACTTCACAGTCAGTGATCCAGAATTTCCCATTCCAGTGCTTCAGAAGACTGTGGGTATATAGATAGTATATCCATCTCATGCAACCATGCAGATTGAAATTGCTCTGGATTGTGGTCATTGCTGTTGTCAAGGACTTTGTAATAGCACTACTGCACAAATGAAGCAGGGGTCTTTTGTTTCCCATACCCTAACATTCTCTCTATGTCACTTCATGTTTCCTGCTTATGCTTGTTGGGCTATACCCAACATTTCTATTTTCTTGGCTTACATCTAACTTTCTACTAGCCCAGCTACTCTAGACAGACTCATTCACCTGCCAGAGAGGTGAATTAAAACTTCACAGCAGTCCTCTCTCTCATCTACCAGCATGAAACAAGCAGTGTAGGAACAAGGAATATTATCCAGTCCCTTCATTCCTCTGAGGTAACACACAGTAAGAATCCTTATGGGAACTATTGTGGACCTATTACTTAGATCCTCAGCCTCCTTTCAATAGGTGAAGAAAAATCTGGTTTCCTCCTCAGCTTCTTTTTACCTCACCCTGAGTATTTGCCTCTGGTTTTTATGTTTTGTTTTGCTTTTAATTTTCTATTCTCCATCCTTTTTTTCTTATCTTCCTTTATCTTAAGTGCCACCTTCTTTACCCCTGAAGGCTTGAGGAGATGGAGGTAGCCTCCTGAAACAGTCAAAAGAAGAGAAGAAGGTAGCAGCAAGAATACCAGACATCCATAATAAAGCTGTGCAAAAAATCAGTGTCTGAAATAGAAATCAACACCTCAAAATCATTAAAAAACAAGAACTTCAATCAAAATCTTCCTTTATAAGGAAGGAATGTGTGTAAAATTAAACATTTGTGTGTTGTCAGGTTGGATGCTAGTGAATCTGTATGCATATATTTTCTGTATATATGGAGTATTTGTGGTGTACTGTTCAACCTTTTTTTTTTTTTCCCCCAGGATTTTTTACAAACAATAGCAGTTAACACAGGACTTGAACTAAACCATCTTAAAATACTGGACAATTTCCAGCTCTGGAATACATATGATACACTGTACTGTGAGGTAATAGTAGTAATAAAGATCATGGGAATAAAATAACTCCAAGATATGTTTTAGTTAAAAGTAAATGTGGTTCCATAGAAATGAGTTGCCCTCTCTCCTGAATTGGCTTAATTTTTTAACTTTGAATCTAAATCCTGAATTA
Source organism: Odontophorus gujanensis (assembly GCA_013399175.1). Taxonomy (NCBI): domain Eukaryota; kingdom Metazoa; phylum Chordata; class Aves; order Galliformes; family Odontophoridae; genus Odontophorus; species Odontophorus gujanensis. The sequence continues at coordinate 1,353,343 of VXAB01006126.1, read as the reverse complement.
ATGCAATGGTAAAAGATACCCCAAGAGCATGGCTTATAGTTTTCAAAACTGTTGTCTTCATTTGATTTTTACCATAAGGAACTGGTATCAAAATCTACTTCCATTATTCCCCTTTTTTTTTTCCTTTCTAATATGTTGCTGCATATATATATGTATATATTTTGAGCATGCTGGCTGGGTTATATTGATTTTTAAAGGAAAATGATTTTTTTCTGTTTTAATCTAGTAGAAGTCAGATATCAAAATACGTGCATATTGAAAATAATAGGTAAAAATATGTTCCATAAAATAGAAAACTGATTGCTCCAGTGAACAGAGTCAGACTAGTCCCAAGCATGAGATAATTCTGTATTGTAAGACACAATCACTTTTACGTGACAAGAGTGACAATTGTAAATGACCAGTAATATGATAGAACAACTGCATGGCAAAAGGCTAGATTATACCCTGAAAGCTAGATTATACCCTGAAGGCCCACTATTAGAGGACAGGAATAGGGTAAGATATGCGCCTGCAATTCTTCACACTAACAAAATAAAAAAGTAGTTCTGTTACAGAAGTAATGCATGGCGCCTTACAAGACATTATCTAAACACGGATGATTCCCCTCTTCCTGTTCATCCACTTAAGGTCGATCCCCATTTCCACAGAGGGTATTTCATGGAATGCTGATGAGTAAAACCACAACAGACAAAGATTTGCAGGACAGCTTAAGAGAGTGCAAATGTAGTAGTGTGAGGCTGGGCAATAGAAAGATGGGAATATAATAAAAACATTCCTTTCCTTTATCACTAGAGTATTCACAATTACTCTCTACCTGTATGGGCCACCAAAGATGCAGTGGACAAGATGGAAAAACTGGCAGAATTGGCCTTATTATCATTATTTGGAGTTTATAAAAGAGAAGAGAAATCACGATTACAAGGAGGTAAATAAAAAATGCTTTGCTCCCAGAAAGGATGAGACAATGCCTGTAACAACATAGAACATCCTGTCACCTTATGAAAAATTATCAGTCATAACATTAGTTTGTAATTATAGACATTAGATGCCACATTAAATATGAAAATATATAATGAATATGGGTATTTGCATAGAATAGGCATTGAGAAAAAGGTATAAACAAAAATGTCTTTGGTTATTCTACATAGACGTTTAGGAAATCAGGATTTTCAGAAAAACATGGAAAAAAAATCAAGACCTTGTTGGTATAATCTTTACTTTTCTGATATTAGTTTAAATTAAGTGTAAGTTCTCTTTCTCCAATATTTATTCTAGAGTTTCTCAATCTTTTTTTTTTTTCCTTTGATGTACTGTTTTTATATTGTGCCAGAACCTTAGCAACACAATGATAGCTCTCTCAAAACCCGATGTAAAGGTGCTTCAAAACAGCCTGATCAGAATGGAAGATGAGAGATTCAAGTAATGTTTATACTACAAGAACTAAGACTCCTGCTTTGCTTCAAAACTGGGGTGCACAGGCTACACACATTCTGACTATACAGCAGCACAAGACACAGGCACTCAGTGTGTGATTCACAGGTGTCCATGAGCAGGAAAACTGGACAAGTGAGCTTGAGTATCCAGTCTGGACTGTCAGGGGCTATGCTTTGCAATGCACCTACCCTACAGTCTAGACCTAGTTAAAGATTAGCAACTTTATCATCTAGGCATAATTACACACTCAGACCTGCACTGAAGTTCACTAGCTGGTAGTTATATGAAGCCATAACATGAAGTCAGAACTTTTTTAGAGTTCATGTGCTTTTCCTTTAGTATGGTATAACTAGTACTGCAATGAATTTCATCTACCCTTGTTCTATTGGCTTTGGAGTATCTCTTGGTTTGGACAAGGACCACAAATAGCTTTGATAAAATCAAGAATTGATACTGAGTGACTCGTGGGAAGTAAACAATTAAAAATATTTCTTCAGCATCTAGAGAGGAAGTGGCAGCTGTCATTATTGCAACACTCCAAAGAGACAAAAAGCAATGGAATATTTGAGACCTCAGCAGAACAAAACTGGAAGTGTCACCAGCCATAATTCAGGATAATTCTAGCTGATTCCTGTAAATCCAGTCACTTCTATTGGCCTGGATGATGAGTGATACATTTAACTTTCCTTTGCACTATATTCGCTGTAGTTGTGAACTTGGGATGAGATAAAAAATGAGTATGAGGTCTGAGTAGACATGCTCTTTTTGACGCTCAAAACTCTTTATCTTTTTTGGTTTGCAAATATTTTATCTTCATTTTCTTCTTTTCTCACCCATCTTTTTTAGGTGTCCTTGTGAATATTATTTTAAATAGCATTAAGCAAGCCACCAATACTTCAAAAGAAAGAAAAATGGAGGTCTACTCTGCAGTAAGTATCTTCACTTTTTTATAAATATTTCTATGATTTCAATAGTAAAAAGCTCTGAAAGAGAATAATAAGTCTCCATGTAAGCTAGATGAGTAAATATACAGTTCAGTTACACAGTCCAATTCAGCTAATAAGCTGAACCCATGGCAGTATCAGAATACAGTAAAAAAAGGCTCACACCTGTTTTAATCAAACTGTACATGATAAAGATATCTGTGTAGTATTTCTTTTTTTTTTTTCTGCAACTTCTGTTGCAGTTTTCCTAAGTTGCATCTTCCCTTAAGTGCTCCCTACCCAGAGATGCTGGTACACAGCAGAACACCAGCTGTGCTTCCAAACACTTCCTCTTCTTAGAAGGGGAAAGTACAGCTGAATATTTCTTCTTTTTATTTTTTTTAAATTCCACTTCATTTTATTTTAGAGGACAAAAGGAGCCATTTGGGTCAGATAAAGATCCACTTAGCTCATACATTTTCCTGTCTCTGTCAGTGGGCAGCAGCAGGGAAGAATATAAGAATAATACCAGCATGGGGTGATGCTTTCCCTGATCCAACCTCTCAACAAACTGTGGTTTATGGACTTCCTGAGTCAGAATCTTGGTCTCTGCTCTTAATAACTCTTAACAGACATTTTTCCATCAATTTATCTAATTGCCTTTAAAATTCATTTTGCCTTTGGCGCCTCCAACACCCTGTGGCAATGACTTCTAAACTTGTGTTAAAAGAAAAAAAAGTACTTTGATATTTATTTATTTTTTAAAATGTAATATTGATTTAACTCCCTCCTAGCATTTCTACTGGGGGTAAAAGAGAACAGACATTCTTTATTCACTTTTCCCAGTTCACTTACGAATGTACTATTTTCTGTCCCATTTCTTCCACTTTTCCTTTCCCTAACCATTTGCCTATATTTAAACTTTGCTCATTTAGGAGCTACACAACCTTGTACAACTTGTAGTATTTCTTTTCTGTGTGTTTTCTAGATCTACTACATTCTTTTTGAGAAAGAAGTACAATAAGTGCATCCAGAATTTTCACTGCTGCTTTAAAGCCTTGAGACCATATATACCCTTATTTTTGAAACTGATCATTCTAAAAAGTTCAAGATATTGCATAATAATTAAAATCCAGAAGTTATACTATAATATAGAGAAGAAGAGCTGTAATATAAAGAAGAAATTATGGGGAGAAGAAGAGACTGCAGGTGGATGATTGAGGTTAACTGATCCTGTCAAAAATAGAAGCCAAACTGAGATTTTATTGTGCAAGTCAAAGTAGAAAAAACAACAGTTTAAAAAGTTCTGAGTGTATACAGGGATGAAGAGAAACAATCTTAGTATGCAACTATTCTGTATAGTATCTTTAAAAGGACGTAGATTTTAACTTGAAATGCCATGAGGTATATAATACCTTGTACAACCTTAATCTGTTCTTAGAACCAAAAATCATTCCTGAATGAAGGGATAGCAAAATGCCCTGGAAAAAATGGATTTACTTCTCAGACCAGATCATGCTTTCCTTCACTATTTCTTGTATAGAAAACACTGTCAGAAGACGTAATATACATCTGCAGTAACTCTCTAGAAATGCCCACTGCTGTCTGAAGTAATCTGCTAACATTTTGTCTGACAATGAATGTTCTGAATATATTCTTCTAGTCAAATTTACACAGGTTTTATTTTATATTTATTTTTCTACCACCTCTACGATCTCTCCTCATTATTCTCTGTAAAATCTGTAGCTGATTTTACTGAATTTCAATAATGGATTTATTTTTTTTCCCCAATAGCATGACACCACAATTGGGGCCATCCAGATTGCTCTCAATATTTTCAATGGAAAACTGCCACCATATGCTGCTTGCCAGTTTTTTGAACTCTACCAAGAAAGCAATGGGCAAGTATCTTCTTATCTATGTAAGAATAAGGAGTGTTTGGAAGTTGATTCCCTCTTCCCTGCAAACCATTTTGCTGTCAAAAACTCTGAGGGGGTACAAATTTGTTTTAAACCGATATTTCACTGAGTAGCCAAAACAGGCACAAAGTTAAGTTAAAAACAGGAAAAAATACATTTGTTGGATATGCATGTATCTTTGAGAGACCAGAAGAAAACAGTCCTTACCAACTGGAAGTAAGTGTTAAATCAAACTTACCTGTTTCTTCAAACAGTAGCAACATCTCCCAGATATCTCATAAATCCCAAGTAAACCAGAAGGTTTAGAAGAGCCAAAAGGCTTCAGAAGGACCTTTTGATCTGACTGATGGTCTGTGTGGTAACTGTCCTTGCCAAACTGCCGTTCACATGTCTTTTGGAAAACCTCCATTCTTGAAGAACGGGTTCTAGAGTAGAACACTAGAACCTGTTTGCAACATTCTGCCTGACAGAAATCTTTTATTTAAGAACATATTTTTAAAAATCTTTTCAATTTCATTTATCAGGCGGTATAGCATTGAAATGCATTATCGGAATGACTCGTCAGTGGATCCTTACCTACTCACTCTGCCAGGATGCACCTCTTCTTGTCCACTTGAGAAGTTTGCTGAATTAGTTTCTCCTATAATTACAGAAAATTGGTCAAAAGAATGCGGGAATAAAGACAAAATGAAAGGTAGTGTAACAGCAATGTATTTTCTACATAAGACATGGAAGCACAAGTTGTATCAGTGGCCACAAAATCTATACCTTTCACAGATAGGTTGATCTCCCCTTAACATGGAGATAAGGAAAGCAGATTAATTACATTTCTCTAAGAATGTGAAGGATAGACTTGTTGGACACTGTGCTACTATTAACACATTTACATATGAAGCTACCTAACAACATGGCCCAAAGTAGATCTCCCATTGCTGCAAATATACAACAGAAATACAAGTCATATAGGTGCTATGCAAGGAGTCCTATGTATGCTGGATTCATCGGAGCTTCTGTAGATGCAAAACATAAACAGCTTGCTCATGCACGGTAAGATTTATACATCTGAATTTCTGGCACACATGCTACCATACCTTAGTCTTCACTGTACACATCCAGTGCACCTGATCTATGCAGACAGAGCAGCTATTTTTCTTGAATTACCAACAGCTGACAGCTGATAACCTTTGCCAAATTCCTTTCTTCCTTCCTGAATGTTATTTTCAGAAGGGCAAGGCACCAACTGCCACTTTCCATTAGTCATAGTATATTTCTCCCTTCCTGCATATATTCAGTGTTTTGCTGATGCCTGATGAAACTCATGGTTTGTATTTACTACACATGAGATGCTGCTCTTGCCCTGTGAAAGCAAATAGAAATAAATGTGGCCATTCGCAGGAAACTGTGTATGTGTTTTCAGAATTAAAGTGTATGTTTTCATACTTACATTAAAAGTAATGTAGACCTCAGATCTTGATACAAATACGAAAAATCCAACTATGAAAATATTTCCATTGTACATACTTCTCATTAGACTGTTATCTCTGTGTCTAAGATGACATAAATGTATGTCTTTCCTTAACACTCTTCTCCTTTATTATTTTTTTCTTTACAGATATCTACATTGGATTTGATGTTGCTGTTGGCTTGTTATTCATTTTTAACCTTGTACTACTCTATCTCCTTTATCACTACGGACGCTGCAGGCACAGAAACAATTACCAAGACATTTAAAAGAGAGGTGAAGAAATGAAAGAGAGCAGCTACACATCAGGCGATTCTTTATATTGCTCTGGCTTGTATCCATCAGTTTGCTCTGGCCAAATATATCTCCAAAGCATACTCAACAAACTTGAAGAGCTGAGGTACCAATGGCCTCACTCATAAAAGACAATATCTCCAGTGAGAAACACTGTAGAATATTATTATTAAGAATATACATTGGTAGGAAGAGGGAATTATTTCAGTTTCTACCTTTAGGTTTTCCACTAGTACTAAATGTTATTAAGACTGAGGTGAAGGAGTACTATTGCTTATGAATGTTTTTGATTTTTTTGTGTGGGGAGAATTGCCCTCTGCTTCTCCCTTATCCTGCTCAAAGAGTCTTTTTTCAAAAATCACAAACTATAATATTTTTCTTGCTTCTTATAAACAACTATTTTGATTATTTTGATGATGCACAGGAAAATGTTTTCAGTGAACAGAAGCTGCAATTACTGTGTGAAAAATACTCATACCAGCACTTGGACATTCTGTTTCTTGCATTTATTCATGCAAATCCATGCATGGGTTTTAGACTTGGCCTCCAGCTAATAAAAACCTGCTGCCTGTTTGTAAAGGGGCTATACTACTACAGCTCTCACAGAAAGTTGTAGAAATCTGGGGGGACTGTCACAAAAACAAGCATCAGGCAAGAAGCTCAGTGCAACAGGATCTTTGTCAGTGTCCACAGATTTGCTAATGGAGATAAAGAAAATACATTTAAATCTATTTTCTGTGGCAACATTCCCTCCCTATTTTTCTGAGCTTCCATTTATGAATGATGCTTTGCCCCACATCTTTTCTTTGATGCACCTGTATCCTGTCCTGCTTCAGGACACTGACATAATCTTAGTTCTTTCAGCCATACTTCCTCCAGCTATCGCTTTTCTCATCATTTTAATTTACTATAACTCCTTGTTCTGCTCAAAATCCCTTAAGTTAGCAACACACGCACTGGAAGAAAGAAGACAATTCTACTTTTTGTATTTGTTTAGTTTGTAATTCCTAGTGGTAGGGAATCTGTTTCCATAATTGCTCTCTAGTATCATAAGCCACTATTATAAGCAGTGATACTGTTGTATAAAATAGTGCTTATCATCGTATGTTTCAAGGGCTGAATCAAGAGTTTTTATCCTGCAGTCCTGCAGAGGATACTGTGCATTATGTTACCATGAAGAAACCTCTTAAAAAATCAAGACATTTATACAGATAATTGCCAGCAGCAAGTTCAGCCTGATAGAAACAGTAAGCAGTCAAGTGCTCAAGTTGATGAGTTCCAGTGAGGTGCAGAAGTTCAGAAAAAGCTGAGAGATGGAGCTGCTTAGGTCACATATAGAATCACATCTACATTAATTGCACTATTTCTGGACTGACTTTAGCTCACATCTGTGTGCTGCAATTCGGAGCACAGAAGCTTGGGTTAACTACCACAGATCTAACAGAAACTTACCCTCAGTATCATATTACTATACATATTTAAAATGTGATGCAATTAGATGTATGGATATTAAATAGCATAAATCAAGCAAAATTACAAAAACTTGTGGGCTTTCCAAGTATCACTGTTTTTTTTTTTTGCTGCAGTAACTTCAGCTAGAGAGGTAGCTGAATATTTTGCAGAAATATTTCCCACTTGGTAAAAAGCTTTTACTTCTATTCTTGACATTTCCATTTCATCTATTTTAGGAAAAAAAATCAAGTGATGGATTTAATTCCTACATGGTAAAGATCTTTTGTTGTATAACAACTCAGAGTAAAGTTCACAAAAAGAAAACAAACAGACAAAGGCTATTCATAAATCAGATGTTTTGTATGTTCAAGTTTCAGATTTTAACTAGTTGCTCTGATCCTCAGAGCAAAAACTTAAGTGTTTATATTGTACTCAAAAGTGTTAGAGCAGCTCTAGAAAACAAGCCTGAGCTGGTTTGTTAGCAGTGGGCTCACAGTTGAGCAGAGCTCAGCACAAACTGCAAAACTGATCCTGGCTCCTGAATATGTATTCTCAGTGACTACCAGATGCTGAGCTCTATTACCATGACCACAGAGCTACTGACACTCACTTAAGGACAGACTGGGTACGTTATTTTACCAGAGGCAGTCAGATCCTTGACAAATGAAGATATATCATTGACTGATAAACTGTAGCAAGAACTGTTTTTAAGAGATCACACAGTCAGTCAGTTGCACTCTACAAGAAGCAGAATGGAGCATGTTTTTCTGACACTCATTCTTCGAAAAATAAGCACATCTGGATAGAAAGTAAAATGTGAAGCACCTGACACATCTTTTGTCGCTGATGCTACTCAAGCATAAGCTCATAAGCTGTTTCAAAGGATTTTAAGAGATCACAGCAAATGTATCATAATTTTGTTGCAGGAATACCTGTTTTATTAACAAAAAGTCATACTTGGAAATGCCTGTCTACTTTTAGAAAGAATCCAGTGAATGCAAGCTACATTACATGTAACAGACAGATTCAGATGTTGTAACTTCAGAATTAATGGCGTTACAATAAGGATGCGACACATTAGTAGTCTAGGTCCCAAATCTCATTTTTAGCAAAGAACCTTTGCCTTGCTTGAAGCCAGGTGGAATAAAAGGCTGCATTAGATGATCTTGTGTTTTTGTGTCATTTTTTGAGCTACATTTACAATTAGCTCAGCAGAATCTGTTGACTGTGATTAGAAAGTATCCTGTCTCCAAACAATTTGTAGCACTGTAATATAATATATTAAAGAAAGGATGCATTTGTAATTGTATCTGAGTAAGAAGCAATGGAGATTTCGGCAGACCTATAATTTTCAAACAAAAGTGAATGCTTACAGTTGCTCCTTCTGTAAGAACAGACTCTTAAAGCACTGATGCTTCGTCATAAATAATGCTAACGTTGATGACATCAAGCTCTTTCATTTACCCTCTAGCAGTGACGTAATCTGCCTCTGCTATAATTACAGTAGGAACTAGCAGCTCTGCGGCAGGGTTTCCTGGAGTGTGTGGCAGACAGCAATGCTTACACAGCATTTTCCAGCTCTGTCAGCAACAACCTTCTCTTACTGAATTGATTTTATTCTGGAACTTGTTTATTCAGAGTCCTAAATTTTGCACATGTTGGGACAGCACAGTATAGCTTTTTGACTTCCAAAGTAGCACCAGGTCACGTTGAAGCACTTGTGTTCATTTGTATCTGTAATGTAGGGACACTTGATCCTAAGAATACTGTTTCCTCTCATTAAATACATTTTCTTAGGTATGGTAAGTTACAAAAAACAGTATAACAGATACATGGTATAAAAAAAAATAAGTCCCTTCCCTTCAAAACAACATGAGTTTGGATTAAATTCCAAATGACATAATCTATGTTTCTACATTCTCCTCCACAAACAAAAAAGGCTAAAAATTTCACTCTGTGAAGATTTACAGAGATAGAATCTGAACTGAGTAAGTGATGAAGGCAGAGGCTGGCTTAGACTTAGAAACTTGTCCTTTATAATTTATGTTGAAGTGATGTCAGCATACTGCATTGGATTGCACTGTTGGCCTGAAGTGGCTGAAAATACTTACACCTTAAAGCATTTCTTGTAAGGAAGGAGATAGGGATGAAAGGTGGACATTTACCTACAAAGGAATAGTTTTATTGATCTATACAAAAATGCTTATTTTTAAGCAGAGGAATGCCACCACTTCCTCTCCCAAGACATAGCATATGCTGCCATATCCATCTTTTATGCAGACTAAGGTTCCAGGGATCTATCAAAATTAATTAATTAAGACAGGAAAGACACCTTTTATTTTTATTTTTATTTTATTTTTAACAAAACAGATAGTGGCAAAAGAAAACAGTCTTGATCCCAGCTTTTTTTTTTTTTTTTTTTAATTTTTACATACATATATATATTTACCTGAAGCCACATCCACGTCAAAAAAAGTAATGACTCTGTGTTCTGGTTATGACAGCTAAAATTCTTGTTCTCTTCCTATAGGGAGCCCCCAGTTTCACAGGGCACAGCAACTTTGCTAGCTCATCAATACTACAGAAAGAATGGTTACATGATGCAGCACTATCATAAAGCCTTCCCTTTAGTAAGATGAGAATTGGAAGGACATAGGGACTTGAAAAATGTATGATGGGTTGTAAATTCAGGTACATATAGGTAGGGACATGTCTTCCATTCTCCATGGAGGACAAAATACTAATCACAATAGCATTTTGATCAATAATTACAGTCAGGCTAGTAAAATTCTGTAATCCCACTGGAGTAGCTCACACAAATATTGAGCTGAGAACATTTACAGTACTTGGAAGCTGGGTTTCTCAATTCTTTCAATTGAAAGAGAGTTTCTTCTGTCTGACACCTGGAAGCAGCAAGAGTTGAAGCAGATCTGAAGAAGATATATTCTTCAGAAGTTTTAAACCACATACACCTAAGATGAAAACGGATGTGAGAATTGAAGTTCGCTGTTCCACAGTTTTTTCACCTGTGCAATCAAAACCTGACTACTTTCACAAAACAGGACCCTTCCTCCAGAGCAGACAAATTAAATTAACAACTCAAAAATAATATGCTACACTTTCACTTAAATATGAGAACATTTGTCGCTGACTGAAGAAGTCCTTCAGGAGAATCTTTTGTACCCTCTGTAATATGCTGCAGAAGAGAGCTGTGTCAATTGACTTGATGCACAAGAAACAAAGATAAGGCTTACTCCTCGTTTCTTGGTAAAGGAAGATATAGATCAAAAACAGTTTAGTCTGTAAGTTAAGATCATTTAAGTAAGTACGTGAAATTCCTTACTAACAAATAAAAGCCCAAATATTACTTCACTGTTTGGAAGGACGGAGTTGGCAAAGAAAGGATACATTAATGTGTAAGTGTGATGGGTAGCCAATCCCCAGCACACTTACTGAGTTGTCTTTTTTTGTATAGTTGTTTTCTCTCACCTACTACTGGTAGGATGAAGGAGAGGTATATTAAACTGTAGTGAACAATATGAGCTGCCATTGCTTATTCTTGCATGCTTTAACCAACAGGACTATCCAGTCATAGGGAATCAAATAGTTCTTTTCTTCCCTCAATTCTTCGTTCTAAAGACTACACTTGAACACAGTCTCTACTAATTATTGTCTCCCTTTTTTTGACCACACACTTAGGAATATCAATATTGTAAAAATCCATTAGCTGAGATGCAACTGCTTTTGTTGGTCTGTCTGGTCAATGTTTCATTATGATTTGAATACCAATTCTTTGCAAAGATCAACCTCAATCTTGAAATGCTGCTTTCATTAATGACTGTCTCACTTGAGTATGAAGAAGAGTCCCATTTTCTGCCAAACTGTAGGCAAGCGTACAGCAAGTACAAGTACTTAATTACCATTTACTTGGTGCTTCAGACAAATATGTAGGAAGAAAATGCTAGATTTCCATAACCAAAGCTTACAGTATTAAAAGCAGACTAATAGTTCTAAATATTTTTCTACACTTGAAAAAAGTAACTGCTGCTTTACATGCAATCTGACTCTTCTTGGATGTGTCATTTTATAATGACATATATTTCTTCCTTAGGATGTAGCTCTGAGTATATATGTTATCAGTAAAACCACAAAAACTCACATGAAGCTCTGCTATGATAGCTCTTCACTGTTCCAAGTGAGAGACCAAATATCCTGAGATCACAATGATGAAAGTACAGCCCTGTTGAATCAGAAAGGTGTTACAATCCCTTATCTGTTTGAAGAAAAGCTTGGGACATCTGCAAATACTAGAAGAAGAATCACAGGATAGTATGAATTTTGGAGGTTGCCAATAATAAAATCTAACACTTTCAATAATAAAGTCTTCTTTGAGGAAATGATTGAAATTGTCCTAAAGCTATTCTTCCTGTTCTCCTAGAGTCTGTGTATCTCCCAGCATTCTGTGAAAATCTGAGATTTTTTTTTACAAAAATTCTAAAAATAGAGAACAGAATTTCCATTATGTGCTTATATGTGCACTGAGCTGCAGTAAACACTGTGACAAGATGCTGTGTGTATGAGGAAGGAAAGAGAGGAATGGTGCACACCTGGACACCTCGTCATCAGATTGATCTGTCAATTACATGCTAAATAATTGATGCAAAATTGATGGCAACCTAGCACTGCAAACAGAAAGGAACATAAACAAGCTATATGCTTTACCTTGTACAATTTGTAGTTATTCCATTGTGTTTTAAGAAAGATATAAGCAGGAGAAAGCATCTTCAAGACTAATGGCATAGTTGTAGTCTAAATGAAGTATGCAGTAGAAATGTTAAATAGCCAGAGGCAGAAAGCAAAAATAAGTCTCTGCATACACACATGATGTCCCAGTAACCATGAATAGAGCCTGAAGGATCACTCCCAGTGGTCGACTGGGAGTGCAGTTAAATATGGATGCAGTTGAAGATGTATCATTTTAAAAATATCACAATGTTAATTAAAATATAATAGTCACAATGTTTGATTACTTTGTAATAATGCTTTTCCCATTACTGAAAACCTATGTCTATACATTCTTTTGCCCTTAAATTTTGTCTAGTGATAAACCTATCTGTGGTTAACCTGGTGATTATCTAAGTGTACCATTTTTGCAGAGTGGACAGGCAGCTCCCTCAAGTGTTTACCAACCACACTGCTATGGTTTTCAGCAGTGGGTCAGTGCCCTACTTTGATAGAAGAGCCAGACCTGTGTGGGTAGTGAAATGTCTCAGTATTTACTAGATACTGCCTTGGCAATCAGCAAAGCAAAAGCATAAAGATCTATCTGTTGAAGGCAGCACCACAAGCTTCTTTTACTATGACATAAAGGCTATGAGACAAGGTACTTCTCAAACTGCATTATTTGTAGCAGGACATCATAGAAAACCCTCATGGTGAATGTAAGTTAGCAGAGGCCTCCTGTGTAGAGAAAAGGAAACTTGTCCCAGATTGGAATCATTAAGGAAAGGACAAGCATTAAAAAAAGAAAAGGCTTTTGCCAAAGGACTGGATCTCAGCCTTCGGGTACTCTGCAAAAGCTATTTTAGTGGAATGGTTTGCTCTTTGGAGAATGTTTAAACAGAACGTTTATGTCACAAGCATGCAGAAAGCAGTGGAGGCCTTGGTTTACCTGTAGATACCTTCAGAAATGATTATACGTGTGTGAAACTATGTTGGTAAAAAATAAAGGTATTTCAGAGCAGCGAGTGAACTACAGACATATTGTACCTTAGAGGTGGAAAAACCATGAGAACACTAATTTGCTAACAGCAGTGGCAAACCCTCCAAAGCAAGATCAGGGTCACCTAACTGCTGCAGGGCAGGGTAAGCTGCTGCATTATTTCAGAAGCTGATAATGCAGGGTGCAGGGGAGAAAGAGCTCCTCCTGGCAATTCCTTACCAGACTATCCCTGGCACACTTTATAAAGCTAGGCAGTCTGTTTGATTGCTAGGACTTCTACCAGTACTTTAATATTTATCCATACAGAAAGATTTTGGAAACGGAATCTTCGCATCACCTTCAGCTACAGCTCCACGGGCATTTCAGGAGGCTTGAGTCGCAATCTCATACCGATTACTAGGAGCAGTCTGCCACCTACTGCCTTTACAGGCTCCCTGCAGCCTTCCACGTAAATTGTAGCATTTTGCTTTAAATGGGATTTAGCCCGCATTAATGGTAAAGATTCGAATGAAATGAACCTAGGATGTTAAAGGGCCACTTCTGCCCTTTCAGAGATAGTTTCCTTTTTAAGGGAGTAGAAAAGAGATCATTAACAATTTTCTTGTAGATCATGAAGGCAGGAAGTTGATATGTAGATTAGTGGCAAATGAATGGACCAGAAAATGAAAGAATTCACTACACAATCAGTTCAGGGCTTAATCACTAGATACGTATTTTCTTCACAGACAAAAACCCCTATTCAGTCATATTCAATGGCTGAACTTCAGATGACAATTTTCCTGACCTTCTGTTGGACTCTATCTATCTTAATCTGTGTTATATAGAAGGAATGAATAATAACACTGCAGAGAGATCAGCATCTCCCTAGTGTTATACACTAATTTAAAGTATCTTCAGCTCTACTGAAGTGGTGCGATGTTTTCTGTTAATTTCTTCAACAGCTATATTCATAGTATTCATAGCAAAACTTTCTTTTTTTTTTTTTTTGATAACAAGATTAGTATTGTAAGACAAGTATGTCAACTACTAGCACCACATTTAGCTAATTATTTTGTGAGTTTGANATTTTTATATGATTCATAGCAAAACTTTTTTTTTTTTTTTTTTTTTGATAACAAGATTAGTATTGTAAGACAAGTATGTCAACTACTAGCACCACATTTAGCTAATTATTTTGTGAGTTTGATGTTTGATGACCGAAAGCCACTGTTGGAGCCTTTTCAATCAACTCAAATTTTCAGATTCATCTTCCACAAAATTACTGACAATTGTAGGGAAAGGAAAGTCTCCTTTCCACCAGAAATTCATCATTTTTTGTTGTTCATAAGGAACCCATCCTATCATATCTGGCCACCCAATACAACGCAAGGAATTTCAGTTGTTTTTTCCCCTACATCTTGTTATTTCAAGTCTAATGCTATTACTGTGCACTAAAACAAGTTTTCCATCAGAAGTCAGTGAATGAAATACTTACTCTGTAACGAGACTTTTCAAGCCTGGTAAGCTTGAAACCCTGTAGTTCTCTAATTTGGGGGAAATCTAAAATATGAAAAATTATTAAAAAACAAGCTACTAATGGATAAGCCTGTAGTAGTTTGAGAAATGACACCTGACAAGGGAAATCCCACCTCCACGTTTCAAGTTCTTATAGAAGCAGAACTAATGAAAATTAAAATGTACTGAAATCAATTTTACTGTTGCAATGAATTCATATTGCTTTTAATAGTAGTATTAGTAGTAAAAAAAACTTACTGAGGGAGCTGTAGTTAATTACCAGAAATTGATCACTAAATTTGTGTTCCCTTTTGAAACGCAGAGAAGAGTTGCTTGAAGAACATTCAGACAATACAAGAAGAAGCACATACAAGCATATGAGACAAAAGTGGGCAACTGAGTATACAGATATAGAAAAACTGTAATCAGCATACTTGCAGCCACCTTCAGGAAATCCTCCCCTTTCTAATTACTCACCATACACGCAGATAGTTCTCTTGACTTCTCACATTGAGAGTGCTTGCATGAACAAAGGCTTAGAAAGGTAGGTCCTCCTAAATGGGGAAAGTATGAGCAGCGAACCAAAGAACTGGTAAAATGCAAGTACTTCAAATTTGGGGCAGAGGCATAAAATCTCCTTATCCATGAACTTCAGAAGAGGAAACAAATTCTTTCTAGAAGCAAACAAACAACCAAGAACTAGCAATGTTCTACACTGGAATGCCAGATGCCAACAGTTACCAGAACTTAAATGTAAAAGAAATCTGAATACTATGTGATCAACTCATTATAAGCAGTAACACTGTCCAATCCAGCTTCAGTCCTTTTAGCTTTGTTTTTGATCAGCAATGACCATGCTGCAACGCTACTTACTGGTCAAACTGAAACAAATTTAGGGCCATGACTGAACAGTGCCAAGTGTTGAGTCATCATGCTTCTGTAAAAAGCTACATTAGTGTTCCCAAGTAACCTAAGTACACTAGATCTCCAAGTACTAGCCACAGAGAAAAAGAAGTTACATTCAAAAACATAACCGCTTTTTTTTGTTGTTGTTGTTTTTTATACAAGAAAAAAGAGCAGAAAGTAAATATTTTTAAAGTTACTGCATCAATAAACTAACAATTCAGCTTAAGGCTATTTCTTATAGAGTATGTTCTGTAGCTTTCCAGGTTTCAGTCTCACTGTGTTATTTAAAAGTTGTATTGGAAGGGTGAGGTGAATTCTGTTATTGCACAAAATAATAGATTTTTTTCCATAAAACGATTCATTTTGGACATGCTCTGCATTTTTATTTATTTATTTTTTTGTAAACATTTGCTTTGAAGAATGTGGGAAAGAAATATCAGGAGAAGCCTGAACAACTGAGAGATTAATTTACGCACTCATGAATTTTATACTTCACTTTCCAATTGTGGAAGAGAAATAGTGAACAATGAATTAGCCAAATAGAATCCAAGAGGGGAAACAAACAAAAAATGTGCTTGCATGATAAAGAACATGTTTCTTTTCATGGTTGCTATAATGCCACCTCAACTGGCATATACATTCAAGCATTTTTAAATTTCTTAGTTTACTTAGTCTAACCTAGACAGCAGTTACTTGCTGGCCAATGACTTAAACAGGCATACTAGCTGATTTCAATTGCACTATTGTGAAATTTATAAAAAAAAAAAACAACTGATTAATATAATCCAAACATGCTTTATTATTAAAACACACCAATAATTCAATACTTTAATGTAGCAAAGTGGTGTAAGTAAGGAACTATTCAAGTTCCTTTTCTTACATGCTTCTCTGCCTTACACTAAAAATAGGACAGCAGAAGTTCCAGGGAAATTTGGCCAAAAACCCAAGCATTGATAGCATCATTACAAACTAGCACTAAATAAGATTACATAAGTATCCATATGCCTATGCTTAAAAACAACAGCATGTGTCTTACATAGCACTTGACGGTCACGATCTGTGTCACAGCAAAGCAAAAAGAGTGGGATGATAGTATGGATGATACACTGCCTGAAATGGATGCTAGAAGCAGTGTTAACTTCAAGTGTACATTTCTGCCTTCTTTGCTGTGCTTTCTCAGACTTGCATACTTCTGTTTCCATTAATTTGGTCAAGTGGTACAGTCATCTGATTACCACTTAAGGATATTTAAGATGAAAACACTTTCATATCATCAGAAGCAAAACTTCTGAAAGTTGAAATGCTAGGATCTCTGCAACACTGAGAAGCTGGTAAGGAAATCAGTAATTCAGTCATAAAGAAAAAGCTATAAGGAGAAATGGTGTAAGGAAAATGAGGGTGAAACTGAAGATTTAAGGAGAAAAAAAAATCTACCAACCCAGAAGAAAACACATTTCTAAAGCCCTGCTTCTGCTTATTGCAGAAAGAAGTAAAGAGCCTGAAAATTATGCTGACTGATGCTCTTTTAATGACTCACTGCATTTAGCAATTAGTTTAGCCATCATTCAGTAGCAAGGGATATACAAACTATTAGTTTCCCAATGTCCACAGTTCACAGTGCTGGAATTTATCATTGTTGCAGTATGCTGTTATACTCTCCCTCTATTTTTAACATAGATATATGTAATTATCAATGTATGTAGCTCATAAGCACACTGACTGTGCCCATTTCCTTGGACTGAGAGTATATGCTTATAGGGTGGGCCTTGTTTGGGTTCAACTCCCTCATTTTTTTTTTTCAAAGCCTCTACTGTGTCATCATTTACAAGAACTCTCATAACAATTCAGATGCCAAAAATGATGTTCCAGTTGCTCCTTTCCCTGCCAAGATGAACAATTTGGCCCATGGTTCAGCAAAATACCTCTTCAAGACACTACCAAAAAGAGAGCAGCCACTTGCCTCTACTTATCTGGATTCTGCTTGCTCCAGGTCTCCTTGCCCTTACAGCAATGAGGATGCTGGAGGGAGATAGGCCAGCTGGAGCTTGTCAACCCTTTAATGCCAACAGGACTTGGGAGTTGTCTATCCTGACTAAAGGCTCTTGACTATTCAGCTGGTCTGAAGCGTCAGGAGGATTTAATGTTTTAATAGCAAATTTACTTATTGAAAGATTATGATATGGGAATTTGATTTAGAAGCATGATACAGCAATATGCTGAAATCGCAATACAAGCATGAGATGGTAATTGTAACATACAGTGGAACTGCAATATAATTTGATTCCCAGCATTGGTTCCCTTATTCTCCTGCCACAGAGAGAGCTTTTGTCCTAATTACAGAGACCTCAAAGAAAGGACTGAATGAGAAAGAGTGTTAATCTTTAGAAAGGCTGCACAGTGAGCCATTCTTTTATTATTTTACCTAGCAGTTTCTATTCTGCTGCTTAATTTGTAAAAATAAATGTTATATTTTTTTCCATGTTGTGTCATGGCTCTCATGTTAGCTAGTACTTCTAGAAGATGAATTTTCACTGAAATCAAGTCCTGAAAGCTACCAGTGAGAACAGGAGAATGTATAACAGA
Source organism: Odontophorus gujanensis (assembly GCA_013399175.1). NCBI lineage: Eukaryota > Metazoa > Chordata > Aves > Galliformes > Odontophoridae > Odontophorus > Odontophorus gujanensis. Next base: position 1,335,151 of record VXAB01006126.1, on the reverse strand, counting down.
GAGTTATTTGGGAATTCAGAGTCAAGGAGCTCAGGCTAACTGCATATTATATTTTGGATCTGAGATCCATCTGTATCAGAGAGTGGGACAGTTCACTTGAACCATCTCCTGGGATGAAGGACTTTCTGGATCCATCAGAAGCTTCAGACATAAGTGGCAATTAAATCAAATGCACCTCATGCTGCCAGTATATGGCATGCCAGCTCTGCCCATGCAGAGACCACATGGCTTCATGTGCACTGGTAGGAATTTACACTAGAATGTAAAGCTGTGTGTGGTTAATATAGTACAAAAAACCATTACTGTCAATTTTTAGGTATTATGACTGAAGTGAGTGGAAGCAAATGCACTGGAATTAGTTTTCTAGTTTTCATGGTTAAAAAAAAAAAAGGCAGAAGGGGAGAGGAACATAGGTAAGATACGGATGACACAAACTCTATATATATTAAACTATGCTAACCCATAAAATATTTTGAAATATTTGAAAATATTGAAATATTTGAGAGCCAGGGCAGGTTTTAAGTAACAGCAGACAAAACGTGGAGAGCAGCAGTGATTGTGCATCCCATTTGCTGTGCCATGGTGTAGGATCCAGAGGTGTCTAATGAAATCTTATAAAGAAACAGTTGAGTAGTGTGAGCAGCTGAACACAGTTCAGCACAGCAGATCTGAACTAATGCAGACTGCCTGTTTGACTGTAAATTGTACTCTGCTGCCTAACTGAACATTCACAAAACTGAAATACATTTCAATAAAATCCACCAAGAAAATGTGTTTCACTTGTAGATCAAGTATACAGACAGAAAGTGCATTAGCTTAAATGAGGAAAAAACAACACAGTTTCTGTATATTATTGCAATTCACATTTTGTAGCCAAAAGGCTTTTCATTGCTGCTGCTACTACTGGTAGTATTCAAATAGAGTTTAGAGCCAGAGAACATTCCTAGGACACAAAAAATTCTGTTTGTTTCAAAACAAACGTGCAGCTCTGACATTCATACATGGTTGTATTTCTCAGTTATCATTCTAAAAGATAAAGAGCATAATACTGGACAATAAGAGGTTTTTGGGATTTTTTTGTTGTTGTTTTGGTTTTGTTTTTCCAGAAAGTAATTAACAAAAAGAATCCTTCTGATTCACACTCTTTCTCATGAGGCTATCATTTTAAAGGCTTGCCATACAAGTACATCATCGTAAGTTCTTCTTCTCTGCTTGTTTCATGGGCTATTTTCTCACAGAAAATAGAAAAGAAAGCTTTTGGTAGGATATTTGGACATCACATAGAAGAATATAGACAAAAAGAAGCATCAGTGTACTCTCAAGAAGTCATATGCTAGAAGGACAAAAGCGCTGTGGAGATAAATTCATTCGTGTTCCTGGAGCACTCAGTGCGCTGAAGAATGCCACAGAAATGTCACTATGGAAATTGATGAATCTAGAGCTCAAAGAATAGACTTCTTATAACATACACTAAGTAAATCTTGGGCCAGCAAACTGACCGCTGTGGACAGAACACAGTATTTACATACATGTTCATTAATGAGTCCATTCATCTTGTGGAATTAGTAACGCAAAGATCCCATGGAAAAAAATAGCATGTAAACATGCAATCATTTGCCAAGGCAATCTTAATCTTCTGGAGTTTTCTATGTTGTAAACCCTTCTGGTTTTGCAGTGTCAATACTGCATAGCTGTCTATATTCATGTGTAAATGTCTAATTCTATAGTTTTATTAAAGAAATCCACAGAATTATGATGTGGGTTTATAATTTGTATCACATCCAGACATACAACACCTATCTCTGATATGAGAGCTAGCAGTAACCAGCAGCAGGATTAGATTGCCATCCAATAAAGACAACATTAAACACATTCTGGCATCAGGATTCTCAGCTGGAATCACTGTGAGGAAGTCCTGGGTTCTGTATTATCAGGCTATCATGGGTACTGCTTTTTTTACAGTGTCTACATACCATTGCTCTGCTAAGCCCATCTTTTTCCCTCCCTTTCTCCTACATCTGAACCTTTCTGGCATCCTGCTCTAGGTTCCTTCATTTAGATGTTTGTTTCTCACAGTGTTCCCCAGTCCATGCCTTGCCTTCTCTAGCCATTCCCAGTCTGCTCTCCTAGCCATTCGTACCATTAGCAGCGTTACCCTGTGTTTCTCTCCTTACTCACACACTTTCAGTGTATCTCTTCTGAGAGCTCTCTGTATCAGTCTCTTTGGGAAAAAGTCCATTTTTCCCTACAGAAGCGCTTCTCATCATCATCTTTTTTCTCTTTCTTTCCCCTCACAAATTTTCCTAAGTTGTGGCCTCACAATTCTTGTCTTCCTAGTTCTCAGATCAACGTTGCTGACAGTAATTAACTGGTCACTTGTCTTCTCTATAAGATGTTCCAAGATCTTCATCTATCCTATCAAATTCCCACAGGCAAAATCCACTCCTATGACCCTGGCCTCAACTAGCATCCACTCTCCAGTTCACCTTCTTTTCCTGTGCTCCAATTCATTCTCCCCTAAGCCACTTGCACAATCTTTCAATGTCATTCTAGGCGATTCTGCAGAAAGAGCTGCACATCATCAGTAAGAAGACAAGAAGTCTGAAACATGCTCAGGGCCAGGAAAGAGATCAGAAGGTAAAATTGATTTATTTTTTTCCACGTATGTGGACATCAAAATGAGAGAAGAGCTTATTGTAGCTGAAAGGAATTGCATGAATATGAATATAGTTTACCATGTATCACTGTGCTGAAGAGGCTCCTTATTAATAACTCAACAAAATTCAGAAACAGTATCATGAAGCTAAATACTTAATGCTGCTGTTATTATCAAGCTGAGATAACAAATAAGTCATCATTTAACAAATCTATCAGGAAATTTCATTAGTCTAAAAGAGAAGATTAGTTATCAATATTACCTGCATTTCCTTTTAGACAAAATACATTAAGAATCACAAAAACAGTATTTGGGCTTTGAACTGCTGGCACACTCTCAGCATCACCTCAGTGTACTTTTGAGATAACAAAGAGAAGAACAAAGGCTGATAGTCACATGGGTCTATTTCCCAGAAGGCCCTTTGTGCATCCTGTAGGTTGGATTCTGCAATAAATTAGGAGTAAAAGCATCAAGATCTATAAGAGGGTTGGGTCTTATACACTTCCTGCATCTTTGTCCCTTCGAAAATCTTTCTGTTATCCGTTAACAGTGAAGCCCTATAGCAAGTCATCAAAGTATTATTGTTACTGCTGGCTGCTGACCAGAAAATACAAGCATATTCCTCTATGAATTATCCTACCACAATTAATACTAAACTACAGCATGCCACTTAGAAACAGAGGTCTGGATCACTGATGCCCTATCACTATGTGGCAGAAAAATAATAGTCCTACACTATAAATAAGTTATGAATAAGAATGTGAAAGTGTCTCTTACCAGTTCTACCAGAAACTTCTTTTCTTGTAAGACAACAAAGGGTAGAAGAATCTCTCCTTTCTCCAGAAAACTGACAAAAAAACCTACAAAAAACAAAAAAAACAAAACAAAAAACAAACAAACAAAAAAAAAAACCTGCCTCATCATTACAGACAGTACAGGAAAAATAAGCTATTTTGTCCTTTGCTCACTGCTTGCAGGCTGGGCAGAAACTCGTTCTCTGTTGTGGCCAGAAACAATAATAAAACTGTTTTTAAAAAATTGGGAGTCCTGTTACAATAGGCTGTTTTTTACAATCAACTATTTACTGCTCCTGCAGAGGATTGGCTCTGTGCTCTCCCAGAGTACAGTAGTGTGCAGGAATAATTCAGCCATCTTAAACCACTGTCCTTCAGATTAGGTGCTGATAACAGAAATAGTCCACTAGAGTGTTAATTATTTAGTAGTGGACTGGAACTCTTCATTCCTTTCAGATTTCAATAATTGCATGTAAGGAGAGACGTTGCTTCCTAGATTGAAGGTGGCCTTAACTCTTAACAAACCGCAGCATTTAAACTGACAAGGTCAGACTGACATTTGTAGTACTTCTTCAGATGAAAATTCTAGAAGCAATAAAGCAATGAAGATGGGTTCACTTCTCCAAAGTGGACTGAAGCAACTGAACATTTGACCTTTCAGGAAGATATCAAAACTGTGCATGGCTATTCTCATTTTAATAGTGAGGATGGCACCAATACAGCTCCTGACTATGAAAGACTGGATAAGCTAAGGAAGGAACAGTGCTAATAATTGAACTACCATCAACTTGAATGCTACAAGGATTTTGCTGACTTTTTGTTTATTTATTTTTAAATAAAATTCTAAACTTCAGAATTGGAAGAGGGTAGTAAAATGACCCATACTTTTGTATTCTAGGCTCTCTACAAAACTTTAAGTAAACAAAACAAAAAACAAGGTCACATCTATAAAAGTGTCCAGTAATAACGCATCTACAAGAAGTGATCAAGAACACCAGAGTGCTGCTGTCTGTATACAATCACAATTTCATAGATGCTTTAATGTGAAACAGTTGCAAAATCCTGACCTACTTTAATTTCCAAGAAGTGTTTTACCATGTTGTACAATACAGACAATTCATGGAAACTATCCACTTCTTCTCTGAGTCACTTTTCCATCAGTTCTACCTTCTCACATTTTCTCACTTTAAATCTGTATTTTCCTTTTATCAACCCCCTGTATTATAATCATTAAAATCACTACTTGTATCAAAGCATGTACAGAAATAGTGTATAAAAACAGGTAAACATGTTTTATTACTGAAATGTTAGATGGAGCTGACTAAATATGCTGAAATATAGTCCTTTTCCTAATTAAAATCTAGCTATGAAAAGATTGCTAGGCTACCTACATCAATTTCATTATCCAAATATTGTTTTTTGGTCTCTAGTAACAAACATCTAACAAGCTGATGATTCACCTACTGTTTTACTTATCAATATTGACATGAATAACATACTGAGACTACATTTAACTGCCCTGAATCCAACAAGCCCTCCAGGCTTATCAACACATCAATAAACAACTCTTCTGAATCATATTGTGTATGGTGAATAACCTGAAAGAATAGTATTCACAGAAAATAACGGAGGTGGATGGTATATTTTGTATGGCTTATCCAGATGGTATAAAGACAACCGGTAAATAAAGAAAGGCTCAACTCTTGCTGATGGTTGAAGCCTGCCCAGGACTCCACAGGGTAGGGATCTCCAACAAGAGATCCTTCCCCAGTGGTGGTCAGTCCTTAAATGAGGTCTGGGAGAGGTGAAGCCAGACTCCACCCCTTCCAGTCACAGAGGTGCATTGCCTTTACCTGTGCTCCTGTGGCTGACTCAGTGCTACCTCAGGTGATCCATCAGTGGTTCAGGCTGTGATTCAACAATTCCCATACATATTGCTTCTCCTCGAAATTAGATTTCTGTAGTTCCCATGTTGAGAAAACTTTACATCTTAACTTTTTCTCACGTTTCTGCGATCAAAGTAAGTTATCACCTTCTCCAAAGTGCTCTTTTAACATGGTGCCCCAAACTCAGGACAACTTTGAAATGACTTACTAATCATTTTAACATCTGCTGTAAAATGTAAGACATGAAGAATGTTTTAAATGACACTGAAAAGGTTAATACAAAATAGCAATATACAGCCTATCATGTTAAATTTTCTTTCTCCCAGATAGAATCACAGAATGGCTTGTGTTGGATGGGACCTCAAAGACCATCTCGTTGTGACTCCCTGCTGTGGGCAGGCTTGCCAGCCACTAGACCAGGCTGCCCAGGGCTACATCCAAGCTGGCCTTAAACACCTCCAGGGATGAGGCATCCACAGCCTCTCTGGGCAGCTGTGCCAGCACCTCACCACTCCTTGTGGTGAAAAACTTTCCGCACACCTAATCCAAATCTCCCCTCCTTTCACCTTTGAAGAGGTAGCTACAGGTTAGCAACGTGGTGTATCCAATTAAAGCCTTGCTCTCATTAGTGACACACAGCACAGTGATGAGCAAGAAACCACCACCAGGCCTCAAGAACACTTCACCAAGAGACAGAGGGCACGGAAAACTGGCAGAGCTGCAGCTCTCCTTACCACAACACGTGGCTATTCCTCAGAAAACTGCCATCACTCTGCACACCCTCTAAAACCGTAACAGCTACTAACAGATGGGAGAAAGCACCAACGAGCCCCAAACTAATCGCGGACGGACAGAGTAAATTCATGAAACGCAACGCAAAAAGAGCCAACAACTGGCTCCCCTCGGACTGCTGAGCCGTGCTGCCCACTCCCCAGGTCCGGGTAGTGAGGAGTGCACGCACCCGTCTATACGTGTGTTGCGGGGGGTGCATACATCAGCTGACCGTGTCCCGTGACGGCCTCGGGTCTGACGGCGTCTGCGTGGAGGGGGCGGTGTCGCTGCCGGAGCTAAGATGGCGGCCTCCAGCACTAGGCTCTGAGGGAGTTGAGAGGTGCAGCGGTTGCCGGGCGGGGGGTGAGGGCTCCGCTCAGTGCTCCTGCACCGTGATCGCTGGAAGCGCGGCGCTGGTGGGGGCAGTCCGGGCAGCGCGGGCTCCCCGGCCAGGTATATTTTAGTGGCGGGGGGAGGGGGAGGGGGTTGAGGCAGCAGTGGCGGCGTCCCCCGCCTCCTTCCACGGCCCCGGGTGGAGCCGCCGGGCCGTGAGGCGCTGCCCGTGGGGTAGAGGCGCGCTCCCGGGCTGCGAGCGGAGCGGGGCCGCGCGGGAGGCAGCCCCGGCGCTGCCGCGGTGTGCTGAGGCGGACACCGGGGCTCCCCGTGTCGGTAGCCGGCCGGGCCGTGCGGCTCTGAAAATCTACTCTAACTTGCTTTTTTTTTTTTTTTTTTTTTCCCTTATTATTTTTTTTTTTTTTGCGGGAGTTTTCTAGTTTCTTAGCACGGGAGCTGTTCGCTTCCTGTTTGCATTCTGGGAGTTGAACCAAAACGGTTCCTGCACGGTGCCGTGTGCCCTGCTAGCTGCATGGCAGGGCTGAGCTGCGAGCTGGGGGAACGTTCTCTTAACTGCAACGGTTTGTTGGGATTGTTTTAGTTTCGTTTCCAGCCTTGCGCTCCCAAACTGCGGGAGTGTTTGGGTTTGGAGTCTTTGTGTGGATGTGCTTATTCGCTGCTCTCTAGGTGCTTTTGAGTTTTAAGTCATCCAAAGTGTTTTCCCTTTTCCTCTTACACGTTTCCAGAAACTGGATCAACGGTAGTGTGAGAAAACAAATCTGAGTAGGTAGCTGCTTTGTATTAGTGCTGATGAAGTAATACAGCGTTTCAGAGAATTCTCTGTTTTAGAACTGGAGCTATGATTTCAAACAACTTTTGCTGCTGTCTGATAAGCAGACTGCCTCCCTACGCTGTTTGCCTGCGGTGAGGCTTTGTAGAGAAGGAGGGAGGCTGCTCGAGGGATTGAGTTAGGAGGATGCTACGCAAGGTCTGCCACAACTTGGTTCAAAATAACAGCTCTGATATCATGGATGTAAAAAACAATGCTCGGCTCTAGCCTGCATTGTTGTGGAGATCTGTATCTCAGTTTTATTCCTCTCTGATGTAGTTGGCTAAGTGCCAGAACACTTAACCAGAAATTATTTTCTGTTATTACTGGAAACTCTTCTATTTGAAATGAATTTCTGAGCGTTTGAAGACTCAGAGCTGAGTATCTGTCCCCACGTTGCATAGACTTTCCAGGAACTTTACCTTGCATTTTAACCTTGTTGAAATGATTTAATATGTATTGCCTGCTCCTCTGGCTGTCATGTGGTTTTCATCATGGTTTCCAGAGGTTTAATTGTCTTGAGGAACTGAATCACTGCATTTCTGGTGCTATGCTACGGACTGGTCTTATAAGGCCAGTTCTGTTTTTCACATTGAGCCAGTGACTTCTCTTTTAACCTGTGTTTCAGATTCAGTAAATGAAGCTTACTGACTCAAAAAATAATAATAGCAATAAAAATATCTAGTATTCAACCATTTCTTGATGTGTTGAATATTCTACTGTTTCACTTTTCGACTTGATTGCAAGAGGTCTGCTCTCATGCTGAAAGAAACTTGATTATGATTCCTTATTACTAGTACTTGACATAGGACTGTGTTCTGGAAAAGACATGACAAGGTGGCTAAACTGTGATTGAAAGGAACACTCCTTATGTATTTATTTTTTTATCCATGAATGAGAAAACGCTTTTGTTCTCATACCTGTTTGGCTAGTGGATCACTTTGGTTCATTGATTCAGCAGGAAGTTGATCTAGACAGAAGAAAAAAGAACGTGCGTGGAAGAGTCTGACATTGGTACTGCTCTTCAGTGTGTAAGTGGGAGCAGACAGGTGGTAGGTGAACACTACTGTCACCTGGTAGCAGTGAGGCTGAAATTCTCAAGCTGTTTACATCTGGGTTTAGTAAATGCACTGGTACTGCTGTGGCTGAGGTAGCCTGCAGTGATTATCTTTTAAGGATCTGTGTGTGTTTCATCAAGTGAAACCTAGACAGCTAGAACAAAAGTTCAGAAGAACTTTTAAAATAATGCTCTTAAAAGCTACAGTAGCTATGTAAATGACAGGAATTAGGTTCCAAAACTGTAAGCTGAAAGGTGTATATGTAGATCCACAGGTAAACAGAACCATATTCTTCGCCAGTGCCTTGCTCTCACTTTTGTCCAATTGGTCACTGTTTTTTATCCTCTTAGCATGCATTCTCAGGAAAGTCACGCTTCAGCTTTAAGTATAATCTTATCAATGCTTCTCCCCTCCCATCCTGACAGTGTAGTGGAACAATCTTGTTTGGGGCCCTGCAATCCTACCTTAGCATAGGTTAGACCTTCACTTAGGAGAGAGAAATAAGTTTCCTAATAGCATGGGAAAAACATGGCCAGGGAAAAAGGCAGTTGAATTCTGTAATAAATTTTGAACCTACAGGCAAACTTCTGACTGCATGCTTAAGTATTCCTTAGCTTAAGTAATTACAGCTATGCCTATTGCTTTGATGCTTACAAGGTCATAGCTTCTTTCGAACTCTACAAGTATTAGTTTAAGACTGACTTATCTCTGTTTCCTGAAATAGGCTCTGGTTTCCCAGATGGTAATTTTGTCTGAAGGATGTGAAAGAATGGAGAATTGATAAGTGTATGCAAGTTGAATGTGGCTTGTGTTATGCACGTATTCAAGTAGCTTAAACTTGGAAGCAGGGGTGTCCTGATATCAGTCTGCTCCCTTTAATTTTAAGGACTGTTGTTTGTGGCACATGTAAAATGTAGATATGGTTTCTACTCTTCCCAAAAGCTGTCTCATTGCTATTTACTGTACAAGAACCAAAAAGAAAAGCACTGTTCAATTTCTGCCTTGTGGGAAAAGCTAATTAAACTGTTCAGATATTGGGAGAGTACATTACATCATCTCTGAACATAATACGCAAGTCATGGGCAGTACTTTGCCTACAGGAACCTCGGGTTTGTTGTTTGTGGTTTTTGTTGTTTTTTTGCTGTTTTTTTTTTTCTTTCTTATATATTCTACATTCAGTGTGTTCTCTTGTTCAAACAGGTGAAACATGTTTTTTGAAGTACTATTTTCAGACTAATTGTTGCCTATAGAAGAGAACTGAACTGTTTATCTGTTACTAAAATGGAGAATTATGTGTATAGGTTATCTAAAATCTGTGCTACATTATCTTCACAACAACCTCTGAAGTTGTGATTTTTTCTACTAGTGGGTACTTCAGGGCACTAAAATAATCATGAAAATTGAGGCCTTGTTCTCTCGACTGCTGTTAAATGCAGCATTTAACTTTAGAAAGATGTCTGACTTGGCAAAGAAGTGGACTTACCTTAGATGGCAGGAGAAAAAGGTGAAGGTAATAAGAAGAATGTTGTCTTCTTTTGGTGAATTAATATTTCTATGACTAAGTAGGCCAGTGCATCTTACGCTGGCACTATGGCTAAGCATGATTATTAATAAAACTTGCTGTGGTTTTACTATCTCAAGTACTGAAGTTACCATGTCCCAGTAAGAGGAGGTGATGTTTTAGTTTCTCATTTCTAAAATGTCACTGACTTGAATTATTTCTTCGTCTTGCCCTCTCTGTGGAACTGTAGGCTACTACAAAATAACCTCCGAACTTCAGTGCAGCAGCTCAGAACACTAGGCTATTGTTAGCCTTGTTGTCTGTTAAACAGCAGGGAAATGTGTACAGGAATTAATTGTCACTAATTCTTGGCATATTATGCCTTTTCTGCTAGTCTCCTCAGTGGGGGAGATGGTTGCAATTACTCTGCAGAAGCACAGTGATGAGTAAAGCATTGAAACTCGGTGAATTTAGTAGTTTTAGTCTAAGGAAAAAGAAACAAATCAAGAACAAAGTCAAATGGATTTGCCACTTTTACTATGCTTACAGGACTTCACGTATCGTTATCCTGAATCTAGATAGATGCTACTGTCAACATTGGTGGAAGGGACTCGTGTTTCTCAGAGCTGTATCAAAGCTAGATGTTTGCAAGTGTGAGGACACCTTGCTTTACTCGAAATGGTCAGGTCTGGGAAATATAAGAGTTGGTTTGAGTAGTCTGGTGCTGACAAAACTTGGAGTTTTCCAGAAAATCAAACTTGCAGTTCCATACTTAATGGAGGTAGTCTTGCTTTAAGCTTATATTCATGTTAGTCAATGTCGAGAAAGCTCACATAAAAAGGAGAGGTATGAATATTGACTGGCACTTCATTCTGTAAGCAGCTTCAAAAATTATCTCATCTGAAGTTTGTCACTGTCAAACTCTGTAGTTTGGACAAACTCACTGTACTAGTTTGATGTTTTTTCATGGAAATAATGCATCATAGTTTTCCAGTTTACGCTATGTAAGAACTTCAGGAATAATGCTGTTCAATATCTAAACACCTCTGGGAACTTTGCTTCCAGAAGTGAAATTTAGAGAATTTAGCTTGCAACAAGTCAGTGGAGTTATTTGATCTGGAAAATCTGAAGGTTTGAAGGTTGAGTCACTGAAATATTTACATACTACTTTTTTTTTCGCTAGGTGGTAGTGACTGTGGTGACTTCACCTGAGGGAAGGCATTCTCAGATTAACTTCAGTCAGGCTATTCGTTCTTCTTATGACTACATAACTGCTTCCGACTTGGCTCAGAAAGAGAATGTTGTTTTAAGTTGTAGGGAGTAGAAATAAGCAATGACCAAATATTGCAGGCCACCCACCTCAGAATGAGGAAATTCTCCACTGTTGATCAAGCAGAATTGTCCAAATGCAGAAAGGCAACCAGATTGTAGCATTGTGCTGTGCCTGGGACTGAGTTACTTTAACATTGCTTCGGGCAAGCAATGAATATGAACTCTTGCAGTTGTTCTGTGTGTTCCAAGATTGCTGTTACACTAGTACCAGTCAAGTAATAAGAACAGGGAATCGTGTTCTTACATGTTAAAAAAAATAATTAATGCTATAGCAGTAAACTGAGGTAAGGATTTCACTCTCAAGTGCCTTCCATGGTTACAAAAGCAAAGCGAAGTAAAATGGAAGCCCGACTTCCCAAGTACTCAGGATGCAGTTGTGATTGTAAAAGCTGGTGTTTGGTGTTCAGAAGCATTCCTTGGAAGTTAGCAGCTCTGAAAGTAATGACGCAATTAAGCAGTTGTCATTAAGTTTCACTAAATGCCTGTGTGTGATTGGGGAGTAGATATTCATGTGTAAAATAAGTACGTCAGGATGTGAGCAGTGAGACTGTTTCAACTTTTACAGCACAGAAAAGGGTATACAGTCAGCTCTTTGAGCACACTGCTTGGCCACTTGGTTTCCCAGTTGCAAATTGCATTTTAGACTGGCAAAGAAACTGTTTAGTTTTTCCAGATTTTTCTGCTGTTCATTTAAAAATAGCAACACAAGTACCCTACGTCTGTAACTAAGCTACTGGACTCATTGCAATCATACAGAATTGCCAGGAGTCTGTAGCGTTCTGGAAATGATTTAAAGTTTGCTTGAATCTGAAACTGCAGCAGTGTGATTGTGATAACATGGTAAATGGGGAACGAGTTACTGTGCCCTCGTGCTGATGAGGACTAACTGGTGTAATGAAACAGGGAAATAAATATTCATGTTCAACTCATCAAGCACTTAAAGATAGCATGGATGTTTATGTTTAGCAAACAATGCATTGGTTATGTGGAATTGACAGAGCAATGAATCGAGTGTCTTAAAGCATGTTAATGACTGCTGAAGTTCAGCTGTAAATGAAAATCATGAATATAAACAGGATGTTTCTCTTATTCCTAGGTACTGGCACAAAATGAATATAATTAGAGAAAACAGAGATCTTGCTTGTTTCTACACAACAAAACATTCGTGGAGGGGAAAGTAAGTAGTTTAAAATGTTGTGGTTTTTTGATGCTGTGTGTGATATTTCTCTTTTCCATAACTGGATGTGTCTAGATAGTTCCTGTATTCTCAGGTGAAAACTGAACTAAGGGCTCCTTCTGTACTGTCTCTGAACTGACTGTCTTCACTGGAATTGAGTTGTACACTTTGTGTTTCAGCCTACCTTTGTACACGTTTCCACGCTTGGGTGTAATACTTAACATGTTGTGTAACAGATTATCTGTTAAACTAGTTAAACTACTGAGATTATTTCTAGCAACAGACATCCTCAAATACACACTTATCTCTAATGGAAGTCTCTTAGAACTTGTAAAAAAAAAAAATAAATAAATGTATCTCTAGCAGTGGCTCTGCCTTCAAAAGTTAAGAGACTTCTAAATAAAATTATCCTTTAAGTTCTTATATCTGGCATCTCTTCTAGTCAGCTGTAAAACATACTTTTTGAAGTCATACAGGGATTTCTTCGGTAATATTGCCCACTGACCTTCTCACATACATAGTAGCTCTGTGAAATGCTGGCAGTTTTGCTTGCTACCTAAATGTCGCCAGAATAGAGAGGGTACATTGTCTGCACCTCAGGAGAATAAGTTCTGTTTTGTTCTAATTATAAAGCTGAACAATGGAGTCTGAATCTGCTTGGACAGTAAGTGGAAACTGACTTATTTTGGATGGTGGTTTAAGTCAGCAGGTGACTGAGTCCCACCCAGCCATTTGCTCACTCCCCCCAGTGGAGCTGGGAAGAGAATTGAAAAAATTAAGTGAAAGAACTCATTAGTTGAGATAAAGACAATTGAATAAGAAAGGGGAAGGGAAAATAAAGGTAGGGATGCACAGTGCAATTGCCTAGCCACCAGCTGACCAATGCTTAACTGGTCCCCAAGCACTCTCAGCCACCTGCCAGCTCCCCCAGTTTTATTTTTGAGCATGACACCACCTGGTATGGAATATGCCTTTGACCAGATTGGTTCAGCTGTCATGGCTGTGTTCCCTCACAGCAGCTTTTGAATCCCCACACCTGCTGACAGGGCAGCTTGAGAAACAGAGCAGTCCTTGATGCAATATAAGCATTGTTCAGCTATCAGTGTTTGGTCCTAAATCCAAAACACAGCACCACGCTAGCTGCAATGAGGAAAATTAACTATTGCAGGCAAAATCAGCCTGTGGTTTCTAATTATACCACTTCCTGAATTTTCTCTATTAAACACGGGGTGTACTATGGTGGAAGATGTGATTGCTGTGTGGCAGATGCAGATCTTTGTCAGTTGTGCTTTGGAGAATTGTGAGACTCCTTCATTATCCAATTGGAGAGTTCCCTGTCCTCTCATCATCAAAAACTATCCTCTGGTTAGTTCAGAGTTCACAGTGAACTGAGCAACTATCTCTAAGGGTGAAAGTTTTCTTATATCAGGATAGATTCTTGAGAGTGATTTGAAATATCACCATTGTAATAAGATAAATATTTGTGTAATTCAAATCTTACTTGAATTAAGGTCCACATGTTTGGATTTCTGTGGGCATGAAGGACTAAGCTGTCTCCATTAGTTACAACAAAGTATTATGTTGAGACTGAACACTAGAATTAATTTCTCTCTTAGTCTTTTTCACAATGGAAAATATCTGATCTTTCCCCTGAAGTTCCTGTGCAATCTGCAAATTTAGTATGCGTATGAATTGAGCCATTTGGTGGAATTAAAATACACAGTGCTCAAAGTACATCTCTTGCCCAGTACCTTCTGTTGAAGTGTCTGCTCCTTCATGTTGCAAGGTTTTGAAGTCACAGTAGCATGATCTTGAACTTTGGTATTGTTTTCATAAATGATCAACTTTTATAGAACCTCAAACTAAATCTAAAACAGAAACACGTTGAAAGCTTACTGGTACTTTTTCGTGCAATAAAATGGGTAGGATTATTTAGTGGGAAGTTGCTGCTTGTTATGTTGCAGCAGAAGCTTGTATTTGTATACTTATATCCACTCGTAATATTTGCAGGCATGAAATACTACTCAACATTAAGTCCTGAAGCTCTCACAATTTTAACATACAGCTGCATATAACTAGTTTCTGAAAAGTATTTTACTGCTTTGTGCATCACAAGTGTCACCTGTTGATAATATGGGGGAAAAAAAACACAACTAAAACCCAATAACTTAATGAATAATATTAAATGGGTCTCAGTCACTGAGTATTTGTATGATTTGGCATTCTGTATGTGAGCTGCATTACATTATTTTCAAGCAGTACAGATAATGATACTTGAGTTGGCCTGAGGTTCTGCAAATAGAACATTGTTTTATATAACTTTTGAGTTGGACAGTGCTTCTAAGAAGCTAGCAAATAGGCAGTAGTCTCTAATAGAAAGGACACTTGCTTCTAATTCTTGTTCTTAAAACAGCCTGGCATTAGATTCTTCAAGGCCTGGAGGTATAAATACAGTTCTGCATATTTAAAGGGGAAGATCTGTTCAAGAGTGAGTTTAGATTTTAAGAACTGACTTCCAAGTTGCCTCTGATGCAACAAGGGTTGAGTCTTCTGAATTTGCATAGGGAGAGAAAAGGAAGGAAATGATAAGTGAGCAAATCTGCTTTTCTGTCCTGTGTCCTTTGTAACGTCAGAAGTGCTGGATAACAAATACACTTCCTGTCTCTTGAAATACGAGGGTGAAGCTGGGGGAGAGGGGAGGGGAAAAAGCTATGGTGTCTGGAAGTTGCTCTACAACTGTGTGATCATTGAAAATCCTTTCACCACAAAACAACGTGAAGTTCTTCAGCATATTAAATGAGCAAATAAAATGTTAAACAGTGTCTTACTGCTTGTGATAAATTCTGAATAACAGCATGAAGGAGCTTCATTTGCAAACCATAAGAGTACTTACCTAAATGGTGCAACGAGAGGAGAAGAAACAGTTCAGAAGATTTGCTTTGTATTCCAAGAGCTGGAGCTTTCATTGACAGAGTGAATATAGTAGAATTATTAGCAGCCACAGTATCTTCAAATGTAGGAACTTCAAATGTTTGTTGCTGCTTCTCTTTACCTGCTCCTTAAATGATATAGTAACAGCTTAAATAAGGAAAATTCAACTGCTTGGAAAAATAAGTGGTCTTTTCTAATAAGTCCAGTATCTTTAAAGTGGCAATTCATTATCACAGGTTTTCTAAGCTTTGAAAGAAAAATAAGCACTTGCTTGAGTTGCTAGATAAACTCCTTTGGGCCAGTAACGGTTTGAACTTGCACCAGTTTATTTAAAATGAAATTGCTGTAAATGGTAGGGGATGAGGGTTTGGGAGGCTGACTGTAGTAGAAGTCTGTAGTTTGATTTTATGCACAAATGATGGCTTATGGTACAGACTTGACAAGTGAGACAGAAGAAAGGATTGTAACACAAGAATACAGAGAAAGCATAGCAGGAAGAAGGGATTTATTTCCCCTTAATGTAGTGTTTGGTATGACAAATCCAAAGTAGTTTGCTGTTCTGTTGATCTTACCTGTTTCTGCTAAACCTCTGTTACTTGAAACTTAAATTGCTTCACTGACTTTTGACAAGGACAACCAGCCGAAGTATTTTTTGTTTTTTTTCAGGTTCAGAAAAAGGTACTGATGTTCAGGTCCTGTTTCTTTTTGTCAAGAGAACAGTTCATTTAACTGGTTCAGATTTGGCTTGACTTTCTGGATAGGGCTAATTCCAGGCAGAATTACTCTAGAACAAGAAATGTATACAAACTGTAAGGCGTTAGTAATAATCATGTGTTTCAAAGTCTGGTTACTTACACTGAAAAACTATTTAAGAAATTTTAAGTAGTCTCTTTAGATAGCGTTGTTTCAGGATATGCTGTGCAGATCATGTCTAAGAAATGAAACCATTGTAAAGCTTCACTTTCATCCCTATGTGTTGAAACTGGTTGGTTTTAGTTGATGCTTCTTGTTTCTGATGTGCCTAAAATACAGTCAGTGACCTTGCTGCAGTTTTTTTTTTTATGCACTATGGCAGTCAATATTGAGTGTGCCTGTGAAATCAGTGTAAAATGACTAGCTGCATATTGAACTTACAGCTGCAGTGGTCTGAGTTTTTCTGTGTATAATAGTTTTCTTCAAAGTGAAGAAAACTAGGTTTGGCCACTTAGACTTGTTAACGGTCTTGTGGGCAGGTATGGAAATCGATTATTTTGTATTACAACTTCAGTGTGACACGGTTTCACACAGAAGCTTTCAGAGGGCTGATGCCCCATGCCTGTCAGTGTTCAAGAGGTATTTGGGCATTGCCCTCAGTAACATACTTTTAACTTCTGGTTAACCCTGAAGAGGTCATGTAGTTGAATCTTCGGAGGTTGGATCTTCCAATGGAGCTGGCTTTTTTTTTCTAGTGTATTCTGAACTGTGTTGGTAGCACTTTCCACTGCAGGCTTCAAGAGTCTTTGGTCCTGACTTTTCTGATAACATAGATATGAATAAGGAAATATCTTTAATAGCTATTAACTTGTATATCCTCTTTATGGCTATGTAGGACAAAGGAGCTTAAAAAATTATAAGGTTAAACTGAACTTAACAAAGGGAATTCCTTATCCATTTCCTAACAATAGCTTGTATACAGCATCTTAACGTAATGTTTGCAGTTCAACAGGACTTGTATTTGATTTCTGGAAGAACTAACATAACCCTCTCTTATTTTAGGTATAAGAGAGTCTTTTCAGTTGGAACTCATGCCATCACCACATACAATCCAAACACTCTAGAAGTTACAAATCAGGTAACTGTCCCTTTTGAACATGGCTGCTTAGAATTGCCCTCTAACTTCTGTATACCATCCAGTGTGAATAGTGACATTCTGTCTTCAGAAGCTACAGTGTCTGGTGGGACCTGAGTGGAAGCATAAGAGCTGCAATGAAAACAGAAAACTAGTGTTCCCTTCACTAGCTCTAAAATATCAAGTGGTTTTTGTACAGTTAGACAGTTTGTCTTTATTAGCCAAGAAATGATACTTTGCTTTTGGATGTGCTGTTATAAATGAACTGGGGTAAGTTTTATTACTGTAAGGCTATGTCCCTGAAGGGAGTCAGGGCGTTTACTTACTTTGCCAAGTATCAAATAGAACACTTAAGCTAAAGATGTCAACTAGCATGCCAGCTATTGTCTCATTACAGCAACTCACTTGGTAATTACAGGTATTAAGGGGTTCTAAGTGGAAATGTAGTTTTAAAATTAGTAATTTTAACCTAATTACTTTCAATTGTCTAGTGGCCTTATGGAGATATCTGTGGTATTTCTCCTGTTGGAAAAGGACAAGGAACAGAGTTTAGCCTAACTTTTCGCAAAGGGAGTGGAAAGAAGTCTGAAACTCTGAAGTTTTCCACAGAGCACAGGACAGAACTCCTTACTGAGGCACTGGTAAGTTATTTTTGTCTTCAAACAAGCAGTAATTACTTGATTATTGTTACAGTTTGTGGCAGTTCACTGTTTTCTTTCGTTATGTAAATAGATGAGAAGCCAGTTGTCTTTTCAGCTGTTGTGTTGATGTTTCCAATCTAGTTGTGACAAGTAGTGTAGCACAGGTAGCAAGTAGAGCTGCAAATACTGCGCGTGTTAAACTGCACTGAAGTGGTGAGTCTTCAGTGAGGCTTAGTTAAAATTACTTCAGGTGACACTTCAAGTGTGCCAGTTTATTTAGACTTCCTGGATGGATCGGCTAAAACATTTGCTTTCATTCATGGCTAATTTATTTATTTGTTATTTAAAACAGAGATTCAGGACAGACTTTTCAGAAGGAAAAATCACAGGACGGGTAAGTATCTTGGTTGTCTGGCTCACATTTTTTTTTAAATGATTCAGAGATTTCTGCAGTGTTCTCGGAGTTTGTCTGTGCTGTTTATGCTACTTTAAATAGTTCTTGTAAAGTTGGATCCGAAGTCTTGCTTTGAGAAAATTCAGAATTTGCTCAAGAGCAATGAGAATCCCTTCAATGGCAGAATATTGAGTTCTCTTCCCTTGGCCTTAGCCTCACAGTGAATGTCATTTCTGAAGTAAAGTGCTTTGCCCCTTGGAGTTGAAGGAGTGATGAGTTTCCCTTCAGCTAACCTTTATTGGCTGGGCAGCATCTTGTGTGATGGGTAATTTCTTACCTATCCACAGATGCACGTGGTCTGTCGCTGTACTGCTTTCTGTGTTAAGAAAAACATACTTGTTAGGATTGCTGTTCTCCCTTCAAAACATGTTACTTAAGCTTTGACTGTTGTGATTTCCTTACCAGTAGGTAGCTACTTTCCCTTAATTCAGTGTTATCATTATAGATAAGAGCACTGAGGGAAATTATATAATTTTTTTTGAACTTTACTCCCACACTGCTTACTAGATTGAAAAATTATTGCTTTGTAGTAAAAGCGTGTTTGTGGAAATGTCTAAAAGTAGCTCTCACTGCAGAGATACAACTGTTATAAACATCACTGGAGTGATACGAGGAAACCTGTGATTCTGGAAGTGACTCCTGGAGGTATTGACCAAATTGATCCTGCAACAAATAAAGTCCTGTGCTCCTATGACTACAGAAACATTGAAGGCTTTGTTGATATTGCTGGCTATCAAGGAGGCTTCTGTATCCTCTATGGAGGATTTAGTAGATTGGTAAGTACTGAAAGAAAATGTCTTGGTATCGCATTAGGATGTTTGCATGCTCAGTAATGAAGTAATTTGAACAAAATATGTGCACCTGTGGGATACAGCTGTGGCTCCTCATGGCTTGCAGACAGGTTTGAAACAGTCTTTTCCCTGGTAATGAGAAATCAGTTAAAACATTTGAAAACAGCGTGTGGGGTTATTGCTAATTGCATGTAAAAACTATGAAGTGTAAAGTAATACTAGTATATGGGTAGTGAACATAAATGCTCTGTGTACATGGGATTTGCTGACAGTTCAGAGTTTCAGAAGTAGCAGGCAGCACTACTAATCTAGGATTAAATTTGTCAATAGTGGTGCTGGTTTTTTAGGTCTTGATCTGTTTGGTATTCAGGAACTTTGCGTGGGAAATGCTTGCTGCAGTGTAATATTGATATAGAATTGTTAAAAATATTTGAGTATTATGTTTTTAGCAGTTTAAATTGACCTCCAGAGATTTGTGATTGCTAACTTAAATACCACTGCTTCAGTCACTACAATGTATGGACATCTTTTCTAGATAATGGCTTCCCTTGTTCTTGTACTGTAGCAGGCTTTTCTCTGGCATAAAACTAGGAATATGACATCCTCTAGAGCCACTGTAGCGTTATCTAGCAAGGTTGGGTAGTGGCCCTACAGATAGCTCACAAGGCTGCCACACTGTGGTTCCCCCTGGCTCCTTGCTTTTGCCAACCTGTTGCCAAGGGTGGACAAGCAGGTCATGTAGACATTTACTTTAATGGCACACTAATATGTGGGAGGATATAATTTAGGAATGTATTTTTTATATGTATGATAGTCTTTAGGAATATTTAACTTCTTCTTGAGAGGGAAGTTTAAACCTAATCACTGATGTCTCCTGCAATAAATTCCTTGTCTCTCTATATGCCTAAAAGCAACCTTAGTTTGCTCAGCTGCTGAGATTTTCCACTGGTAGGCACATATATAGTGAAGGATTACTTCCAGAACTGTGATTTCTCGTGGTGTGCCACATATTTCACCTGGTTTTTTTTGTTTTTGTCAAAACCTGCAGCACCTGTTTGCATCTGAGCAAAGGGAGGAAATTATCAAAAGTGCAATAGAGCATGCTGGCAACTTCATAGGCATCTCTCTGCGGATAAGGAAAGAATCCTTAGAATTTGAGCAATACTTGAATCTTCGCTTTGGAAAATACAGCAATGATGAATCTATAACATCTTTAGCAGAGTTTGTTGTCCAGAAGATAACATCTAGACACTTGGTAAGGGCGTTACACTTAATTAACTTGGTTCCTCTGGAGTGCTGTGAATTCTATCCTAATGTACCCTTTTTCTTAAGGAACCTGTGAAAAGAGTACTAGCTCTTACAGAAGCTTGCTTAGTTGAACGGGATCCAGCTACCTATAACATCGTGACTTTGAAACCTTTGGGTGAGGTAGGAGTGAACCTTCTTTAGTTACACTTTTTCAAATTGAAGCTCTAACAGTATGGCTTTGATAATGTGTAGACTGTGTTTATGGAGTAGAAAAATAACATGACTTTGTGAATATGATTCTTATTTCTAGGTGTTTGCAATAGTATGTGACTGTGAAAATCCTCAGCTGTTTACCATTGAATTTATCAAAGGGCAAATTCGGAAATACTCTTCAACAGAAAGGTAACTGGAGTTCCTGTGGGTTATGAGTTCCAATGGCAGTTGTCACTGTAGTGTTATGGAGTCTCAGCCTCCATGAACTCTGGCCCTTGAAGATGTTAACTCAAAGCGTTGTTATTCTAGTGACGTACCACTTATAAGCCAGGATTTGTTATAGGATCCTAAATCTCTCCCCTTTATGTTCACCTGAACTTCAAGTAAATCTGCCCAAAGTTTTCAAATGATTGTGTAAGGATGTTCAACAGTTCAAAAAGTAAAACAAAGTTGTTTCTTGTAAACAGTACTGTTCTGTGTTTGTTGTTCTAGGTTAGGCTATGGAGTGAAAAGAAAGCACTATTGAAGTAGAGTGGTAATATGAGAACTGTGAAGAAGGCAGCTCAGAGGCTCGATACGGTCTTAGTTGTTTCTGTTTGAAATATTAGAGTATTAGTCCTCAGTGTGGTTGCAGTTGTTGTAATGAAGTCTAATCCCGCAAAGTGTGGTTTTGGGGGAAGGACAAGGAAGAGTCAACTTCCAACATATGTAATGCATTCATAGATACATAAGGTTGGAAAGGACCTACAAGATCATCTAGTCCAACCATTCACAGACAGTCTAGAGTTGATCCCTTTAGTGGAAGGCAGCAGCTGTCTATAATTGATGTAAGACAGTTCTGTTCTTACAGTGGAGAGAAACATATACTAGAAAGCTAGGCTTCTTCAGGTGGTATAGGTGTTAGCATTGCTATTGGTTGAGATTCCATGTACTGCTGCCATTTGTTTTGTTCTTGATTTCTATTTTGACCATCTTTCTTCTTTCTTTTGGCACCTCTTCTGTGGTCTAACTTTTACTGGCTTGTCTTTTTCCCAACCCAGAGATTCTCTCCTCGCTAGTTTGCTGGATGGAGTGAGAGCTTCTGGTAATAGGGATGTCTGTGTGAAAATGACCTCCACACAAAAAGGACAGCGCTGGGGATTACTCAGTATGCCTGTAGATGAAGAAGTAGAAAGCCTTCATCTGAGATTTTTGGCTGCTCCCCCAAGTAAGCTGAAGCTTATGACATGGTTTTACAATGTTTTAACCATCCAGATGCTTAAGTAGGTGCTGCATGCTTAATTTTTTTTCTTCTTACAGATGGTAACTTTGCAGATGCTGTATTCAGATTCAATGCTAACATTTCCTACAGTGGAGTACTACATGCAGTTACACAGGATGTAAGAATAAATCTTCTGCCCTTCCTCTTAAGATGTTGTTAATGCATAAATATATTAATAATTCCTACTTCTTAACCAGGGTCTGTTCTCAGAAAACAAGGAGAAACTCATTAATAATGCCATAACAGCACTGCTGTCACAAGAAGGAGATATTGCAGCATCTAATGCAGAGCTTGAAAGCCAATTCCAAGCAGTAAGAAGACTAGTGGCTTCAAAAGCAGGCTTCCTTGCCTTTACTCAGCTTCCAAAGTAAGTGAGAAGTCTTTTAAGCTTGGCAGCAGTGAAGTGGTTTTTTTGGTTGGTTGGTTTTTTAACCTTTTAATATCACATCTTAAAAGCTGACCATTTGACTTGGGCTCCTTCTGAAAGAATGAAAAGTTGTGCACACCATCATTCCCAGTAGTTTGATGCTACCACTCTTATTTAAGAGTCCCAAGTGATCACTAGTTTGTAAAGCTGGTATTTCTTTCCTAAATATTCTCCCTTAAAGGTCAAATACCATTCAGTGATTTTTCCTAGTCAAAATACTTCTAAAATGCACCTTCATCTGTCCTTGAAGTAGATAATTTAAGCATGAGGAACTATGTTGATGTCATTACTATCTTCAGTGTTCAGTAAGAGATTTTCTTACAAGCTGAGCTGTACCCCTGCAGTAACAAGTACAGGCTTCTTGGGGTTTGTCATAGTTGGCTAGTGTAAGGAAACTACTTAATGTTCTTCGTAAAATGAAATTTTTCACATAATTTAGTTGCTGCATTAATCTGAAATAAAATGTTTTGAAGAGTAACATACATAGTCTGAGACCTTTAGAAAATTCAGTGTTTTTTTTTGTGGTGTGAAGTGTCTTGTACTAATACTACTCTATAACTATACAATTATGCCTGATGTTTGAGGATGTGCTGCATACTGTTAACAGTGCAGTCCAATGTTAATGTGTTCCTAACAAGGAATATGAAATTTCAATAATCATCAGGGTTCTGGTTTGCCAAATGCAGAGTGAGTAGGCTGCTTTTGGACTGTGACTAAACCTAGAAGTAATCCTTTCTCATCTTGGTGGTTGTGTTTTTTATTTCCCCTCTTGCAAAAGGTTTAGAGAGCGGTTAGGAATGAAGGTTGTGAAGGCCCTCAAAAGGAACAATGACGGAGTAACCCATGCCTCTATTGACATGCTTTGTGCTCTAATGTGTGTAAGTATTAAGTTGTAATATCTTTCACTTCGTAATGTGTGAATTTCAAACTAAAAGAGGTAGAAATAGAGACTGCACTTCAACTGACAACGTGCTCAGACATGAATTAACTTGGGGTAATAGTAGCCTTGAACCTGCAGTAGTGTGTGTGTGTGGCTTTTGCACTGCAACTGTTAATAATTCAGGTTGAAATTATGATGTTTTGTGAATCTTTTTTTTTTTTATAGCCCATGCATGATGACTATGACTTGAGGCAGGAACAGCTGAACAAAGCTTCCCTTCTCTTTTCAAAGAAATTTCTAGAAAATCTGCTGGAGAAATTTAATTCCCATGTGGTAAGTCAGATTTCAAAATGGATAGCTTCAAGTATTTTTCCTAACTGCTATGAAAACAGTCATACTTGGCTATATCTTTCAGTGTCTTAGTACCTGGAATTAAATGCAGAAAACATAGAATGGGTTTCAGTGATACACTTGGTTTGGATCAGGGCAGGATCAGCTGTCTATGCTGAAGAATTTGGGGAATGTAATAAAAAAATGTTTGTGTTTAATGTGGAAGGCGGGGTGCTCCATTTAACTAAGATGATACTTAGGGACTTAAAGCTTAGAAAAATTAATTTGCAATACACTGATATATGGGGTCATGAATGTTCTAGGAGCCAATACTTTGTCATTACTCTGAGTAATGTGGAAGTGTTTTTCTGTTAATTCCAGGATCACGGGACAGGTGCTCTAGTAATTAGTTCTCTTCTGGACTTCCTGACATTTGCCCTATGTGCTCCGTATAGTGAGACTACTGAAGGGCAGCAGTTTGACATGTTGTTGGAAATGGTGGCAACTAATGGAAGAACACTATTTAAGCTCTTTCAGGTGAGACTTAGCAATTATTATTCTGCTGACTGAAATAAGAATGACTTCAATCCTGCTACTGTTTAAAATACAGACTTCTATCTCAACTTCTTAGAGGAAGCCCTATCGTTAACTGCTTATAATGCCAAGTATGTATTATCAGATATGTTAATTAGTAAATATGAATTTTTCTTGCTCTACTGTTGTTAATTATGAATTTTAATTTCAGTAGAACAAGAAATAAGTCATTAAATATGATTTGGGGGGGGAGCTCTACTGAAAGACAAGTTTTTCTACTGTTCAGCTGGTTAATGTGCTTAAATTTTATCCAACTTAAATTTTTTGGCCTGTTGCTTTAACTTCAGACAGCTTCTTTTGGCTTGAGGAAGTTATTCTATAGTGAATGATGTGGTAAATCAAAGGTGTGTTTTTGGAAACACCTTAAAATATAAGTTTGATATTAGGACCTCCCAAGAAAAGAAGATATAGCTTGTCAGTTTTGTTTCTCTGAGAGTAACTTCTTCAATGGAAATCCATCTGATGGCTGCATGGCAGGATCTTGTTTGAAGGTGGAACTCTGGTCCTGACTTTCATGAAACTTAGATAAATTTTTTTTAAGTTTTAGTTAAAGAATCTATGCTAAGGAGACTGAATCACACAGATCATCTAATCTTCAAATTTTGCCCTAATTGTCAATTTTCTATTGCAGCACCCTTCAATGGCAATCGTGAAAGGAGCAGGTTTGGTGATGAAGGCAATAATAGAGGTGAGATTTCAACAGTGTTACTTGGGATAGCATACTAAATATGCATAGCCTATTTTGGAAGTACAATCTCAGTATTGTCTCAGCAATAGCTGATGCTTATGTAGCTTCTCTATCCTTTGAGGAGGAGGTTGAAGAACAGAGCACTACTTTAATTCTGGGTGTTTTGATATAGCAACTTGCTTTATTTTGCACTTGAGATTTTAGAAGGCATGCAAGTTGGAACACTAGGTAGTGCCTTGCATGTTTTCATACTGCAGTCAAGGTTTGGCTGTTAATATTGTATGTAGCTCAGTCACATACCTCAGAACCACTAGACTTGTCCTGCATGTTTAAAGGGTCTCTTAAAGAGAAGAAGCCATATTCAGAGGTTTTTTTTGTTTTTTTTTTTTAAATAAATGGCCAGATGGAATGGGAGACTGGAATTTGCAGGCTGTAGTGTTCCAGGGAAAGTTACATCAGCCTCTGTTCTTTTTGTTCTTGCTTTAACGAAGGATTTGACTTGGATAGCTTCCATACCAGAGCTGTATCATGATGCATGGGCCAAGTCCATACTTCTGGAGGGGTGCTCATGAATGTTGTATTGTGACCTTGTTAACTGACTCTCGACACTCAGATCTTAAGTTAGAGCCTCATTGTGTCACAACAGCTTACGCATCTGAATTGCATCTAGTAGTTTCTTGGAATGGAAGTGAATGAACACTTGAAATAGAGATGTTATAAATCTGCAAATTTCCACTGATACACCAGTTAGTGTTAGCTAAATGTTGCTATACTGTTTTCAATGACTTCTATTGTTTGAACTAAAAAGGGACATGGCTAAGTAAAAATGCAATGAAAGTTTTGTTTTCATTGCAGCCAATGTATCTTGGAGTGGCTTTTATCCAAGTGGCTATTTAAAACAAAGAGCCCAAGCCATTATTAGAAATAGTTCCTATTGACCAAAGTCAAGCAAAAAACAATTACTTGTGGTTGTCATTTTTTTAACAATGACTTGGAATTGTAGTGTGGAGATGGTAATTATAAATATGTCTGATCTCCTGGCCTATCATAGGAGCTACCATATGCATCTTAACTTATCCAGTTATTATTCTCATAGATAGAACTGCCAGTCGGTTGGTCCTTGACTTTACTACAACTCTGATCATTTGCTGTTGAAAACTTGCAGTTAAAGGACATTGTAATGTAGCTTCTGGCTTTTAGATATTAATTGACATAGTTGATGGTCAAGAAGGTCTTGGAACTGTAGACTAAGATAAAAACAGCTTAACTAAGATTCTTTCTCTAGTAATCATCTTGCCCTGTTTCCAAAGGAAGGAGACAAAGAGATTGCTACCAAAATGCAAGATCTTGCCCTCAGTGAAGGTGCCTTACCTCGTCACTTGCACACTGCTATGTTTACAATAAGCACAGATCAGAGGATGCTTACTAATAGGTATGTCAGTCTCACTTGATATATTATGTTTAAAAAGTCTAAGTAATGGCCTAGCTAACACTGGATACATTGGGAGCTCAGGAGAGATTTCTTGCAGTCCTTTGGAGTGGTATTTTTCTTTAGCAGATGGAATGTTTAAGCAGAGTGAACTTGAACTGAGACTGCAGCTAAAATGATTTTCTTTACCAAAATGGGAGTCAGGTTGCTCATGAAAGGCTCTAGTTTTGTTTTCTTTGTTTTTTCCTGAAAATATACAGGGAAAGAAAAAGTAGGATATTCTGAACTTGCAAAAAGGCTGAACTTTATTGGACAACTGTGTAAATCCTAGTATGCACATCTCAGGCATCTTGTGTGCAGTTAGGGTCAACCATCTTGTCTGAGAGAAGTTTCTCATGGAAATTGTTCCATAAATTTAGCAGTGAGTAGAACTTGAGCTCCAAGAGTGGGCCTGAGGGCATGCTGAACAGAGTGCGGGAACCAATTAAATTATCACTCCTAATACAAGAATATAGAAAGCGTACAGCTTACTGAAGCACTAGAAGTTGCAAGCAATGCAGTAACCAGTGAAACTTGTTGCCACTCTGTCTTTCAGAGAAGAGCTACATGAAACCATCATAGGAGCTCTGATGGGAGTTACTTACGACTTGCTTTTAAGCTATCCTTTAGTTTAACACATTAGAACCATTATTAACAAACATTGGCAGAAATTGTCAGTTGGTGTAAAGGGTGGGCTTCCAGAAGAGGCTATCCCAGCCAGTAACTGGTGTTAAGGACTTCAAGTAGAGCAGCTAAGAACTTAAATCTAAGTGTAACCTAAGGTCGACTGGATAAACTTACACTGCTAAATTAGATGTTTAGTTTCTGCTCTATTGCTCAAGTGTTCTTTTAGGTCTAGATCAAAAAGCATGTGTTGCTACTGTTCCACTAACTTCACTAGAATTTCGTAAAGCCAACACATCAAAGCATGCTGAGCGTATACTTGAATTGGAACAATATATTGCTTTGTGCTCTTACACACTTAAGACCACAAACCTCTTGCTCATCCTCATTTCACCAGCATGATAAGGGTATAAATTTTTGTAGTTTATAAAGCTGTATAAAATGCTGGCTTATGGTTTGTTCCTGTCAATGACTTCTTTCAGGCAGCTAAGTAGACATTTGGTTGGCCTCTGGACAGCTGAGAACAAAACTGCTATGAACCTGCTGAAACGTATTTTGGTGAGTAAAAATGGGATATAGACAGGGTAAGAGTAAAATCTGCTGGAGTATTAGAAAATTTGGGATAATGCTATGGTAAAAAAAAAAATCTGCTTTTCCATCAAGGGAGGGATTTGCAGCCAGGAAGATCTGCAATCTGGCATCTATTTGAAGGATACTCATGGCTTCTACAGAACACCTAAGATTGTTACTCTTCTGCCATTCTTAAAATAATGTTCAACACAATAGTGTCTGACTTTCTTGATTGAAAGAACAAAAATGCAGGTGAATAGTCCCTAGTACTTGGTGCTGGTATGGGTTAAAGCAACAGTTCTGCTTATGCTTTCAGGCCAGTCTAGCTTTGGTTCCTTCTAACTCTGCTAAATTTACATATTGTCTGATACTTCTTGTGTTGTTTCGCTCTTGTGACTTTTCAGATAAGTTATTTTAAGTTGCTGTAGTGAAACTAGTTTATCAAGTAGTGTTGTAAGGAATTAAATCTGGAGAAATGACACTTAGAAATTAAAAATACCAGTTTTTCTATCTTTGAAGTGGGTTGTCCTTGTCTTGGTCACTGACTTCCAGAAAGCTTAGTCAAATAAGACTGTTGACTCTAATGTCATGTGTAGCATCCAGTCCATATGAGTGGATGTGTTATGGGTCCTTTTCAGTGCTCATCTGCCTCAGTACTACTGTAGGATCACCTCTTTTCTTTCTGTAGTCCTTAGCTTTAGCAAGTGCTCTCTTAAGAAATGGGATATAGGCAAAAGAGCTCCTTTGAACCTAAGCTTAATTACATTCTTCTGTTGAGGATGGTAGCATTTCCACTAATAGAAGCCAAAAGCTGCTGCAGCTTGTCGTACTTGCTTTAGATAGAATATTCATTCTGTTTCAAAGTTTCCTAATTTAAAGAAAATATCTTGCTGCCTACTGTGGTGTTCTTTCTGTTCTTCAGTTGCAGCTGTGTTCATACTGGTTTTAAATGTTTTTAGCCACCAGGTTTGCTGGCGTACCTTGACAGTACCGATCCTGTGCCTGAAAAAGATGCTGATAGGATGCATGTTAGAGATAATTTAAAAATTGCAACTGTAAGTAATTGCACCTGTCTTACCTCCTCCATTCTCTACATGTGTAGTCCTAGTGACTTTTTAAATGCAGGAACTTAAATATTGCACTGATTTGCATCTAACGTGTTAATAAACTCGCAGCTGCGAATAACTAATGATAGTTTTTTCTGCAGGATCAATATGGCAAGTTTAATAAAGTGCCCGAGTGGCAGAGACTAGCTGGAAAAGCTGCGAAGGAAGTTGAAAAATTTGCCAAAGAGAAAGTAGATTTAGTCTTGATGCACTGGCGAGACCGGATGGGAATAGCTCAAAAAGAGGTAAAAATACTAGAAGCTCTCTCTGTGTTTAGTAAAGGTGCAGTGACTGAGGAACATTGCCATCTCCATGAAATGAGAGGAAAAATTACAGTAGTAGAAGCGTGGAGATGTGAGAAACTTTAATTTTCTGCTTCTGGTTACTAAATTCTGATTCATATTGGTCTTTTGTTTGAAATGGGTTCTAGGAAGAGCGTAGAGTAGGGCAACAAATGCATTTGAGATATGGATTAAGCTTTAGTTTGTTCTTGTTTTAGTGCATCTTACCAAACTGCAGCACAGCTTATGTGCATCTATTCCATTTTAATTAGCCAGGAGAGTAGAAGATCCTTTGAAACATAGAAAAAATATCAGTAATTTCTTCCATATATAGTCAAACAGTTGTTTACATCTGAAATTATGTTCTTTGTATGTGATGGGACCTACTTGGGGTTTAATTCTACCTTGTATTGCATTCCAGCAGTACATATACTTCATCAGTTGAGCTTCACTGAAGGTTGACAAAGTTGCACAGCAAGCCAAGTATTTCAGTGCTTAAATTACAAAAGATTATGCATAAAACTGAGTTTAACATTGTAGTGATATGTGATTGTTTTGATATGAGACGATAAAAGGACAGGAGGTCTCCTTTTTCTCATCATTCTATTTTTGTGTTCTGTATGACAGACTTTAGATCATGAGGTGTTTCCCTTAGCTTTTTTTAGTCTCATGATCAAACTTTTTCTGCATTCTGAAATAGAAGTGATCTGCTGTCCTTTCCTTACGTGTAAGGAAGGATGGAAAGAGCAGTGGAATGTGAAGTATTGATCACACCTGTCTTCATACTGGTGCAACAGTAAGCTTGAACATGGGAAGCCCTTAACTTCATCATGTGATGCTAAAGCTTGATGTTTGAGGTGCAGAATTTTGACAGATGCTCTGCAGAATATTACTGAACTAGGCTCAAAACAAAGCGTGAATTGGGAAAGTGGAAAATGGCAATGTAAAATGAACTGTACTTCAGGATGTTTTGCAGTGTTGGTCTCAGCAGCATCTTTGAACACTGTGTACTGAGCATAAGTGATCGATTGCTTTTCAGTTCAGGGTTCTGAGCTGTTGAATTTCACATACAAGCAGGAGTAGCTTTGAAAGTGTAGTAGCGAGTTTGATATTACCACCTTGAATTAGTTCGATGACTTTGACTTGATAAATGTTCATTTTCTCTTTTCTTCCAACTTGCCATTAAAATCAGGACAGAAATAATATGGTGAGTTTGTACACCTCAGCCATGTGTGTGGATTGTGTTGCTCAGACTCTTGTTTGCATGTAGTGTATAACATTGATTTAATGCTTGAGCAAACTGGGGAACCTTTCAGTGGCCAAGTCAGGTTTGAGACGTGTTTATGTGACTTACCCTAGTTATTTTCTTTCAAGAACTAAGTAGTCTTCTGGATCTTTCTGTCAGCTTTGGAACTGCTGGTCTCATGCATTATTATTTTTTTAAGCAGTTTTCAAAGCTCTGCCTGCCTGTTTAGCTCAGTGTTACAATAGTGTTGACTTGCATGGCTGGTTTGTTTGTGAAATACAGTATATTAAGCATACTGACTTATCCTGGCAATGTTGCTAGCACTGATACTGCTTCTGGTGGTGGGAACTAAGCTTTTCTCAGTGAAGGAGAACTTGCTTTTAAACAAGTGACTTGTGAAACAGCTGAAAGTTTCTCTAGTGATTTAACTTAGTGTAAATAACACCTGTTAAAGTCTGTTATTGCTGCTTAATAGAAAGAGTGCTTATTAATGGAGGCTTAACTTAAACTACAGCTTTAGAAGGATAAAAACCCATTTGTTTATTTCCAAGGGAAAATGGGGATTCTGTTGGTATTAATTTCTTAAATTTGGCTTTTTTTTTTTTTTTTGCAGAATGTTATTCAAAAGCCAGTGATATTAAGGAAACGACGACAAAGAATAAAAATAGAAGCAAACTGGGATCTCTTCTATTACAGGTAAAATACTGAGATTAGTGTGGTGGAGTCTGATTCAACTTGTCATTTGGCTGGATATTTTTAGTATCAGAGTCCCTGTGGATTGTTTCCAATTGTTGTCTGCCTTGAAATGGTGTACGTGCTTAACAGAAACTTAAGAAGTTGTAAGATAGGTAAGGACTTTACTTGTGTTTAGGAAAGGGGAAGTCTGAAAGCTTCTCTAATGTTATCGAACTGCATCCTTTATTTCTCCATGAATCAAAAAGTGATCAGCAAGTTACAGGTCCAGGTCTCTATGATGTTGAAGGCTAAAGCAAAGTAGCATTACTATATACTAATAATGTAGTATGTTGATACATCAGATCGTAAGCTCACTGATACCTGTTAACTTCAGTTGGAGTAAAAATGAGCTTAAAGCGGATGGGGAGAAAAGATTTGCATACTGGACTTGAAATTATGCCACAAGTTCTAAATGTAGCTTGCTTATCTATGAGTTCTTACAACTGTCAAAGCTTAAAAGGGAGGGACCTCCATCTGAAAAAAAAAAGTGAATATCACTTTTCTTTGACAGGGAGTGTTGTGAAATGGATTAATAAAGCTTGTCTGTTTAGCTAACTTAAGTGTTTGTTGCTTAATGTTTCAAAACATCGAGTTATGTGGTTTGTCTCTATGCAAATACTCCATAAAAGGAGGATTCACATGCTGCTAATCCTCGTGTATTCAGTTACTGCTCTCAGCCAGTCTCTAGATCCAAGCGCTGTTTAACTGTCACTGAACAACATCCCCTGAGTATCTTGTGACATCTGAGACATCAACTTTTTCTCCTGCATAAGTTACTGTTCTTGTTCAGAATGTACACAGGCTGTGTGCTTTTTTGCTGCCTTGGGTCGTTGTTCATTTTTTAACCCTTGACATGAAGTGAATAGCTTGCAAATACCCACTTTATCAGCTACATGCAGATAATGGAACTGAAAGAGAGGAAACAGATGTGCTTTAGAAGTCCATGGCAATGAAAACAGCATAAAATGACCATAGTTCTTTAACAATCTAGAGACCGCTATTCAGGACCTCCTAATTAAGATTCACTAGTGCTGGCCTTCTCCAGCTTGCTAGCTGATTCTTGTCTGCCTTTCAGATGATATTTGAGGAGTTTGAACTTTATAACGTCTTTCCTAGATTTCTTCAGGATCATGCTAGATCAAACTTGATTTGGAACTTCAAAACACGGGAAGAACTGAGAGATACCCTTGAGTCTGAAATGAGAGCATTTAATATTGACAGAGAACTTGGTAGTGCTAGCGTTATCTCATGGAACCATCAGGAGTTTGAGGTAAATGACTCTCTGTGGGAGAACTTGCATATGTAAATATGGTTAATTAAAATGTCACTCTTGTTTCTAGCTGCCTGAGCACATCTTGAGTCAAAAGTCCCTGACTGCGAGCTAGTTCTTTTGGGGTTATAGAATAAATTGCCAGGGCTTGAGGCTATAGATGGGTGGTATTGTCTGTTGTCACTTGTCAGGCTGAAGAGGTTTCAGTCTTGCTAAGTGATACTTTAGAAATAAATGTATACTTGCATAAAAGGAAGTAAGGCAAGTTGGTATTATGCTGTTGCCATACTCATCATACTTGTTTTTGAGTGTTCATGAGACTTGTTTTAGGTAGTTCTGCAAGTCACTTCTTACTTGCAAGTTTCTAGTCTTTATTTTCACCATATCTCTGTGCTCTTAAGGCAAGTAGGCACTGACTTGTCAAACCATGAAGTGGTTATGCGGTTAAAACAACTCTGCTCTGTAGATTGTGGACTTATCACATTCTAGGAGTAGCAGTACTGAAAGTAAAACAGGAGCCAGCATTGCAGGCTCCTGTTAAGGGATTGATATGGTCCTAATTTAGCTTTCTCAAAACAACTTGTGAGATGTTTTCCAGTAACATATTAATAAACACTTCCTGTACTCTGGTTTTGTCTGAGTACT
The DNA here is from genome assembly GCA_013399175.1 of Odontophorus gujanensis. Classification (NCBI taxonomy): domain Eukaryota; kingdom Metazoa; phylum Chordata; class Aves; order Galliformes; family Odontophoridae; genus Odontophorus; species Odontophorus gujanensis. The sequence goes on along the minus strand of VXAB01006126.1, from coordinate 1,302,583 downwards.
TTTTTGGTCTGTACAGATTTGTGCATGTAACATGTAATACTAGAGCAAGACACAGCCGCACTTGAATTCAGCTATAAAGTATTCATAGATACTATCAATGCCAATGTTGTCACAGTACAACTTTCCTGTTAAAATTTGAGCAGAGGTGTACTAGTGAAATGAGTAAACTGCTGCTTTTGAGAAGTTCTGAGATGATGTATGAGTGTCAGGTTTGTTAGAATAGTCATCAGAATGGAGGAGGAACTACTTTAGGTACTCCATTTACCCCCAGCACATCACTACAGACTAAATAGCTAAATTTGGGTTAGTATAGCTTCCTTCAGTTATTGGTGAGAAGCAGAACTCCCAGGCACAGCAGTGTCTGCTATCTCAACTCTCACCTCTGTGCCTGTAGAGGTGCTAACTGGGGCAGAATCACAAGCTCAGATGAGAAGCTTTAAAACAGACTTCCCATATGCACTTTGTGCTCCTTCTGTGGCTTGTGCTACTGGAATGTATCACTTAGCATTCTTGCAGTTACCACCCAGGATATTTTGAGACTGACTGGATGGGGGAATCCTGTAATGTGGTCTTTAAATAGCTGCTCTCTGAGGCTTGCTTTTTAAATCAAGACTCTGTCAGAGTATGCTCTTAAGTATTTCAACTATCTCATGTAGTGGTGGCAGAGGCTTTTCTGCCAGATGTTGAACACATCACTTTGCAAAGGGAGGTTGTGGCTAGAGGTTGCTCTGGAAGATTGCTTGTTAGTGGAACCTCTTCATGTTATGTTCTATCACTAAATCTGTAGATTACTGTTACAAGGCCATAAAAAGTTGTCTGCACGTGGTAGGTAGGAACAACTACTGCACTGAGTGGCTTGTGGTATGTTGGTTACCTCTGAATTAGGTGCTTGCCAAATGCTTAAAACCAATAAAGAGCAAGGTATATGGTTAAGATGTAATGTAGATGTTCAGAAGTTAATGATGGTTCTCATTATGCAATTTTAATTCAGTTTTCTCTGTGTGTATGCTGATGCATTTAGTCTTTAATTACCTAGTATAATATTGAGTATTGCTAGGAATTAAGCAATCCTGGTGTTTCATACTTGTAGTAACATCAAGTCAAATATCTTGCAATTCACTAACTGCTTATTAAAGCTTGACTCATTGAACATATGTTATCCAAGTTACTAAAAATACTGATGTCAGATACAAGCTAGTTAAAGACTGGAAGTCAGAATTTCAGTAACATCCGATACTTCATTTGTTCAAAGTGCAACAGTATCTTTAGCTTAATTATGTTTTTATTTTTAGATGTGTACTACTTAAACCACAAGTTTGCAAATGATTTTAATCTTCCTCAGATGATAGGAAATGTAGTAATGTTTATGCAAGCGAAAACTAAACAGTAAGCATTATTTCTTTTGGTCCACTAAGTAACCCGTTCTTTGTTACAGGTGAAATATGAGTGCCTTTCTGAGGAAATAAAAATAGGGGATTATTATTTAAGATTGTTATTGGAAGAAGATGAAACTGAAGAGAGTGGAGCAATCAAAAAATCGTGAGTTATTACTAAAATCTTATCCTACTTTGAGGTCTCTGTTTTCTTTTCTAAAATCTCTTCTCTTTTCTAGATATGAATTCTTCAATGAGCTCTACCATCGCTTCTTGCTTACCCCAAAAGTAAATATGAAATGCCTATGTCTGCAAGCATTGGCCATCGTTTATGGAAGATGCCATGAAGAAATAGGACCGTTTTCAGATACTAAGTATATTGTTGGGATGTTAGAACGGGTAAGAACTATGTAAAATAACGTGATACAGTAGTTAATATATGGCTAGTCCAGCATACATTGAGGTCCTTCAGGTTGCTGTGAAACTTGAAGTGAACACAAGAAACAAAGCTTCTAAGAGGATGAGATTGTTCCAGGTCATATTCAGAAATGCTGACTTGAAGAGTACTGGCAACAACCTTAAACTTAAATGGCAGCCTTAGATGGGCACATGCTATGGATTGTATTTTAGTGGAACTACTTTGGCCATTCAGTGTGTCTGCTGAATCACGTTTGACAGCTCATACAACTTGTAAAAATACATCTCCGTTAATCTGAAGAAGGGGGTTCTTTGCTCACATCAGTGTGGGTTTTAGATATGGCTGTTTTAACTGAAACGGAACTCCAGTTTTGCCTTGAATCTTCTTGGAGTAAAAAAGGGGATGATAGAAAGGAACAAGACTTCAATTTCAGTAGCAGAAAGCTATGCATAAATAATTCAATAATCAGTAGTATTATTCTGGGCAGGAAAAAAGTAAATGGGTCTTTGTGGGCACAGTTGTATTGATTCTTGAAGGTAACTTCTTATATGCTATCAAACACTAATTTGTTCTCTTCTGCAATAGTGCACTGATAGGCTTGAGCGGGATAGACTGATACTGTTTCTCAACAAGTTGATCCTTAATAAGGTAAGGTACATCTGTGCACTTAATGGTACGTGGGTCTTTCAGCTGTATAAAGTGGTCTGAAGTAGTCATTCAGGTTTAACTTGAAGAAAAAATCAGATCTCAAAGCAGGTTTTAAAGCAGTGTATTCTGGGTTATGGTAACTGTTGTTTACTGGTGAGAAAGCTGGAGGAAATGTGTAGGTATTCTGGTGGTCACACCATCCTCAGCACTTTAGCTTTTCTTTTCTCACAATAGATCCTTTGATAAAACTGTTCAGTACTTGTATCAGTTCTTCTCTAGGAAGTACTTGTGTTAACTCAGTTCATCCATTAACAGAAAAATGTGAAGGACCTTATGGATTCAAATGGAATTAGAATCCTTGTGGATCTGCTCACTCTAGCACATCTTCACACAAGCAGAGCTACAGTACCTCTGCAGGTATGCAGCCTTTGTTTCTTATTATTCATATACTACTTTGCTAAACAGAGCATACTTAAGAAACAGTATTTTTGTTAAATTTCCTGTAGAAATGTGATCTGAAGTGAACTGAAGTTGATCTTATTGATTTGTAGAGTAATGTGATTGAGGCAGCGCCTGATATGAAGAGAGAGAGTGAGAAAGAATGGTACTTTGGCAATGCTGACAAAGAAAGGAGTGGTCCTTACAGCTTTCAAGAGGTATTTATCTGCTTCTAATTCAAGTTTGATTGAAGAAATTTCTATCTGGATGATGGGACCGGGGACCCAACTTTGAAACAAATACTGATATAACAGTTACAGTATCCATTGTCTGTTGTAGCTTACAGTTTCTCTTGCATAAATTCGTAGTTCATCTTAGGGGGCGAATGTTTGGAACTCTTCACAGTACTGCAGTTGCTGTGGACCTCAAGTGACTTGGCTCTTTTAACCTAAAAGTTGTATGTCTGACTTTTTGGGTGATTGGAAAGAGAAAAAGGGACACAGATGAGTTAAAAAAATACAGTGGACTTCCTTTGTCTAAATTGTCTAGAAAAGCCTCGATCAGTTCTGACAAAATAGCAGTCACACTGACATCTCAGTTCTCTTCTGAATATCAAATGAAAGTTTTAAATGCCTTTGGTAATATTGTCTATCCCTTTGTGCCCCAATTTTGCAGCAGTTAATGTCAACATTTCCTTTATATTTATTAAATGGTTGTGTTAGAATTCATAGAACTGTGGTATTGTCTGCCATTCTGAATGCATGAATCAATTAATTCATCTCTTATCTTGCAATAGATGCAGGAACTATGGGATAGTGGAAAGCTGACTTCAAAAACACGTTGCTGGGCTCAAGGTATGGATGGCTGGCGACCATTACAAGTCATTCCTCAGCTGAAGTGGTGTTTGCTTGCCAGTGGCCAGGCTGTGTTGAATGAGACTGACCTTGCTACGCTTATACTCAACATGCTCATCACAATGTGTGGATATTTTCCCAGCAGGTAAACATTAATTTTCAGCAGAAGTGGTTAAATTTCTCTTGAAGACATATAAATGCAACTTCTGTCTTAAAGCTTTTCTTAGAACCCAAGAAGTATGTTAATGAACAGAATTAAAGATCCTTTTAGTGTTAGTAATTAATCCTGTGGTTAAATAGTTTATAAATGAGACGGTACTAACACTGATAGGAACTGCAAGAATCTATGCACAGGCTTTGTATGTTCCTAATGCACAGCAGTGCAGTCTTGTTCTGAATATAACTTGGAAATAAAGCATCTTTAGTGTATGGTATTGAGCCACAGTCTGATTTTTAAAGAAACAATAAATAGAATGCCACTGAATCTGATCTCAATAGCTTGATACTTACGGCTTAATGAAGTTGTTCATTCTTGCAGGAGAAAAGACGTGTCTGCTTAATGTATTACCAATTTATTTTTTTAGGGATCAAGACAATGCTATTATAAGGCCTTTGCCTAGAGTGAAGAGACTCCTGTCAGATAGCACTTGCCTTCCTCATATCACTCAGGTAATCAACTGTCCAAAAATGCATGTAAACAAGTAAAAGCCTGACTTTTATCTTGTTTGTTTCTGCATGAAGTAGTCCTTAAATGTAATTTTGAAGTTGAATTGTTTGTCCTGATACTAAATTGGATAAAACTGGAGTTATGGATAGGTAGTTTGGGTTACCTGAGCAGCTAATGTTAAATGCTTGTGTTCTTTGATTTCAGCTGCTGCTCACTTTTGATCCTATCCTTGTGGAGAAAGTTGCTATATTGTTGTTTCATGTCATGCAAGATAACCCTCAGTTACCTCGTTTCTATTTGAGTGGAGTGTTCTTCTTTATCATGATGTACACGGGTTCCAATGTACTTCCTATTGCAAGGTGAGGAAAAAGAATAATTAAAAATGCAATTTGGCCAGTTGTACTTGAAATGGCTACTGCTCTAAATGCTCCTGGGAATGTTTTGTTAGAGCCAACATGAGACCGCAGGCAAACACTCAAAAAAAAAAAAAAACAAAAAAAACCCCAAAAAATCATTTCCGCATGGTCAAGTCGGCTGCTAACAACAGGAATTGCTTATGATCCTGCCAGGGAGGGAAGTGTTGTTTTGTTTCATCTGTGAAATGATGCAGGAAGGAATTTGTAGGGAAAGGTTGTCTCAGCTTCTGTTTTCAGCTGTTGTTTTCATGTGGAAGAAACAAGCTTTTGGGAACAAGACCTTCAAACTGAAGTAGTGAACACAAGGCAACACTTAAATGTGGAAGTACTTAGTGGTGCTCCAAGGATTTCATGGATTTTGTTCAGATTCATTCAGTGGTTATTTTTACTCTTATTTCAAAGTAAATATATAAGGTTGGACAGTTAGATTATATTGGTCTGCTTATCTTTCAAAGATGTTTTATATATCAAGTAAAACAAAAACTGGTATTTCTTTTCTAGGTTTTTGAAATACGCACATACAAAACAAGCTTTCAAGTCTGAAGAAGTGAGTAAATCATAATAAATAAATAAACTCGTTTCCAAATAGTTTTGTAAGCTACCTGTAGTTGCTTTGCTAGTACTTCATGCTTTTCTTTTCACTTCTTAAGAATTAGAATTTAAGATCTGTAAGGGAGAGGTGGGGAAGGTCTTCCAGATCTGGAATTGGTTAGGAAGACTGAATTCAGATTAAATTTGGAATGATGGTGTTATATTTTTTCATAGACTAAAAGTCAAGATATAGTTCAAAGAAGTATACTTGGACATGTTCTTCCTGAAGCAATGGTGTGTTACTTAGAAAATTATGAGCCAGAAAAATTTTCAGAGATATTCCTTGGGGAATTTGACACTCCGGAAGCAATCTGGAGCAATGAAATGAGGTAAGTTTTTTTTTTTTGTTGTTGTTGTTGTTCAGACTCATCCCTCTGACAGGACAACTGCATCTCATGCTGAAGAAGTCTTAGTTTTGAGTTTTCTGAAGTCGAAAAGAGCTCTTTTCTATCTTTGTACTGCGTCCCTTTTTTGTATTCTGCAAGGGCAGTGTCCTGTGCTTCTATGAAAAATAACAGGTGGGGAGATTGGGAGGAAGGGGATTTTTTTTTTGTGAACATCTGACAGTGTTTACATTTGTTTTGTACCGGAGTTCCTTTCAGATGTGGAGATTCACTACCTCTGTAGACTGTGTTATACTTAAATTCATTTACTACTATCACCCATCTAGGAGAGTCAACTCTAATATTACAATAAATTCTTAAGGTCTTCCAAGTAGAGAGATACTGAGGGAGGAAAAATGTTACTTCAGACCCTTCTGTAACTTGGCATACAACTTGGGGATGCCTTTCTGTAAGGAGTCATTGGTAATCATAGAAGTGTGTTCATGTTTTGAGAGGGGACAAGCATCAAACCAAACAAACCAAACTTTGTAACTTTCAGACGTCTTATGATAGAGAAGATTGCTGCTCATCTTGCTGATTTCACTCCTCGCCTTCAGAGCAATACAAGGGCACTCTACCAGTACTGTCCTATCCCAGTTATCAACTATCCACAACTGGAAAATGAACTGTTCTGTAATATTTATTACCTCAAGCATCTTTGTGATACACTGAGATTTCCAGACTGGCCAATTAAAGATCCAGTAAGTAAGAATTTTACAACTCATTCAGTTCTTGTTCTTTCAGACTCATAAAAGTGGGATTTATAACAAAACATAAGAAAAGCAAGTGCTGTGTCTGCTGGAAGTAAATAATTAATCGTGTCTTTTCAATTAATAAGCAAACAGGTTAAACATTTCTCTATCCCAAAACAGAACAGACCTCATGCTGAGTGACCGTGGAAAACAAACAAACAAAAAAAAACATCTGACCACTCAAACTTCAGTGTTTCAGTGAACCTCAGGTAGTGGGGGGAAAAAAACAAAAAAACATTTTATTTCTTATTTGTCTGTTCCAGAGAGGAAACTGAGCAGCTTGATACTAACTGAATTGATAAGGTCTTGGTACAATTAGCAGTCTAGATCCATCTAGTCAGCTTCTCTTACAGTGTGGCTTTATGGTTCTTGTAGCTCTGAATTATTGCACATCATTTAAGTGCTTCTCCCTCTACTGTTGTGATTCTTCCATAAACATGTAGGCACTCTAAATCTTGATTAAAATGTAGCACTGCAGTGAAGCAAAGCCTTGATCCCTTATGTGACTGGAGGGAGAACTGTAATTATTAACAATAAAAGGATGAGGTAAATAGTCTTCAAGTTCAGGGTGATGGGTGATGAGGATATGTTTACAATAAAGTGTGGGTTTATTGAAGATGCATACTGCATTGAATATGAATGAAGTGCTAATAGACTGTAATTCTTTAGATCAAACTTTTGAAAGACACATTAGAAGCCTGGAAGAAGGAGGTGGAAAAGAAGCCACCTACTATGTCAATAGATGATGCTTATGAAGTTCTTAACCTTCCCAAAGGACAAGGACAGTAAGTTGTTTTCAATGTATGAAGTTGTATATAACTGTACTTGAATAATTTCTGTATAGTGAACAGCCTGAAGCTTCATCTGAATACTTGCAACCAGTTACTGGTTCCAATTCAGTCATGTCTAGCACTAATGTCCTTCACAGTGAAAGACTTTTTTTTTTCTAAGATACAGAACACTGAAAATCCAGCTCTGTTTCTTTGAGAGAATAATTGTGAAATGTTCAGATCAACTGAAACTGGGAAAAATGCTTTGAGCTGTCCTTTAACTTTCACTAGGGCTATTCTACATGGTGAATGTTAGACTAAAGCATAGTAAGCAAAGAATAAGGCAGAATCTGAATATGTTCAGAGTAGAACTCAGTTTCTCTAATCGAATCCTCCAACTGCCAAATCTTGTCCTTTTTCTTGATGATAACATGGGATTTCTCACCCCATATCTTGCCACTTCTTTCTAACCACAGACTACTAGAAGAAAAATGCCATCATTTTGTAGTTTTGCATCAAGAGCTGTACGCTTAACTACAAATCATGAACTCCAGACTTTTATCACTAACAACTCATTTATACTCTCTTAAAATATCCAGTGACTGGTTAGTATACCTGAGCAAGAGGTACTGACATTTTCTTGTGTGTGACTGCATGATTACCCAGTCAGTTCAGGTGGTGGAACAGGTTTTTCAGATGGAAATACAGAGCCTTGTTGTTTTCACTTAATTTCTGTTACTGCTGTTAATAGTGTTTTGAGAATTCAGGCTTGTTTTTTTTATGCTACTTAGTGTAATGGGATTTGTTTTCTGGCAGGCATGAGGAAAGTAAGATCAGGAAAGCTTATTTCAGGCTGGCCCAAAAATATCACCCAGACAAGAATCCAGAAGGCAGGGTATGTATAACTAATACTAATAAATGGGGAGAAATTGTGTTGTTTTAAGATTTCTTAATGTTTACTTTAAATTTTCTGCCTTCCTCTTACATGTTATATCTTTATTTGTATGATGGGATTCCAGCTAGTACTACATATGAGTATTTAACTGATATTGCTGAAAGAATATTAGGATTTTCACAGTAAACTCTTGTATAATCAGATCAAACCATATCACAGAAAGCATCTAGTTTAAACAGTTACTCTGGATGTAAAGAAGCTAATAGCTCACTGTCAAAGAGAAAGTCATCTGCCCACTGTTACTGTCAGTTAAACTTTATTTTCTTGTGACAGAGGAACTGACTTAATTTTAGTCTTTTTCCAATAGAGAAGTTCAGAAAATAGAAGAAAACTCAACTGTGAATGAGTGTTCTTGAGGTTATTCAGAATATTTTCGGAAGTATAATAGGCAACAAAACCAGCACAGTGGTTTATGTTTTTTTACATGCATGCAGATTGATGCTGCAGACTTATACTAATTCAGAGGTTATCTTTATTTGCAGGATATGTTTGAGAAAGTTAATAAAGCATACGAGTTTCTATGCACAAAATCTGCCAAAGTGATAGATGGGCCAGATCCTGAAAACATCATTTTGATCTTGAAAACTCAAAGCATCCTCTTCAACAGGCATAAGGAAGGTAGGCATGCCATTTCAGAGGAATGTTTTAAATCCATTTCTTTAATGGACTCTGTGGTCAGCTTTAACCTTCAAGGTTCTTTAGTCTGTGTTCTGTTGATCTAGTTTCTGGCTTGCCACAGCATTATGTTGCTTTGGTAGAGGGCTTCAAAGTAGGACTTCTTTCTATGAAATAAAATCTGTAATAAAGCCTAATTAGATAAAGCCTCATTAGAAAAAGCTTATATAGCTTTTTGAATTTGTGTGCTCCAATACTAATCAGTTTGAGTCTTTCTCTGTACATAACTGAGACTAACTTCAGGAAGGTCCTCACTAGCACTGAGGCTTTATGTCTTGATGCTTTTTTCATGAATCTGTCCCTTATATTTTGTCAGCTTCAAGCATGAACAGTGATGTGCCAGGGAGTCAGACTGTGTGGACTGCTCCCTCTTATTCTAGTTCTCCTAGGTTTGGCTTTCTTTGATTCCTAGTCTTTACATACTCAAATGTTCCACTGATAAATATGTGATGGCTTAAATTGCATAAACTCTGCACATAAGTAATCTTCAAGGCTTTTCTTTTTTCAGAGTTGAAACCTTACAAGTATGCAGGCTATCCTATGCTGATTAAGACTATCACCATTGAAACATCAGATGACCTCTTGTTTTCCAAAGAATCTCCTCTGTTGCCTGCTGCCACAGAACTTGCTTTCCATACTGTCAATTGTTCAGCATTAAATGCAGAGGAACTGAGAAGAGAAAGTGGAATTGAGGTAGATTGAAATTTCCTGAAGGGGGTTTTAAGGCTCAACCACAATGGAAAATTTTAGATTCCTCAGTGCAAAATTCATCAGATACATTAAGGGATCGTTCTTGAGACCAGAGTCCATTTGTACGTGTTTTCTTTTCTGGATATAGTAAGAGAAATCTCATGCGGAGCACACTCTTTTCCAGACTTAAGATTTGTTTGCTGAACTGTGGACAATAAAACTACATATGACATTTATCTGCTTATTTATTGGACTCTGTTGAGGCCTTCTGTATTTTGTGTGTGAAGCAATGGTAAACGTGAGGCCACTTCAGCAGAAGTGGTTTTCATTGTGCACGTCTGCTCACATGTGAATCCTGTCCACTCTTGTCACATCCCAAATGCTAGTAACCAGCATTTCAAAGGAATTTTTTCCTACAAAGCGTGTGAGTGAGCAAGCAACAGTCTGCTTTGTCAAATAGCAATTTCCTTCAGCCAATATAAGTGGGCTTACCAAACTTGTTTTATTTCTGCCAACCTTTATCAGTTTTTGCTGTGACTGAACTTAGGCATCATCCAATCCTCACAGGTACTGCAGGAAGCATTTAATCGTTGTGTGGCTGTCTTGACTCATTCTAGCAAGCCAGATGATATGTCTGTACAGGTGAGTTGTAGCAACTTGAATTTATATCAGTCTTCTGAGAAAGTGTGTGTATGTTTATATTTAAAAAAAAAATGAGTTTGTAATCCTACATTTCCTTTTCAATTGGTGCCAATAAAGTATTTCTTTTTATAGGTTTGTGGACATATTAGTAAATGTTATAGTGTGGCAGCTCAGTTTGAGGAATGCAGAGAGAAGATTACAGAAATGCCTAACATCATTAAGGACCTTTGTAGATTACTGTATTATGGCAAGGTAAGAGCTCCTGTCCTTTTCCTAAATGAGAATTTAGCTATTAAATGTTTAGCACAATCATCTTGCTTTAGGGGAAACGAGAAAATAATAGAACAGACTGATTGGGCACTTCTGTGAGATCCCAGTTTATCATTACGGGATACAGAACTGTAATGCCTTGTTTATAATTTTTCTACTTGTATCCATTTAGTGGACTTAAAATACAGTCATTATTAAGGTTTCATTTACTGTTAACTTAATGTCTAGGGGATTGCAAGTGCTAGAATTAGATCTTGTATAAACACTTTAATCAACACAATTTCTGGGAACAACCTTCAAGAAGTTGTTTTGCTATTTAGCTCTCAGAACTTGCATCATGTTATATAAATGTAGAATTTGTATTGAATTAAGAACAGCAAGCTCATCTCCAACTTCTCATACTAAGCAAAAAATGGGAGAACTTGAATGAGACTACATAGTATTTGACAGGTGTTTGCCTGTTGGCTAGTCCTGGCAGAGCACGTGTATTACCACAAAACACTTGCCTGGGAATCTCTGCTACCTTCAACTGTTATTCCACAAGCTCATCCACACACATTTCTAGTCTTAAATAACTATTCCCTTCCAACTTATTCCCTTCACTTTTCCCTTGAAGGATGCTTGAAGTTGATGCTTAATTAGCTATCTTTGTTGGCTACCAAACATTGGGCTTCAGCTGCAGATGTTCTGTTATCTTCATCTGTGTGCTGATTAACAAGTTTTGGCTCTAACCCTTTGCTTGGTAAGGCAGCCAGTTGGCTTTTGTTTGTTACAAGTACTGAAGTGAACTTTTTTCCTTTCAGAACATACCACGGGTAGCTTCTTTGGGAGTAGAGTGCGTTAGCTCCTTCGCTTTAGATTATTGGCTACAAACACACTTGTTCCAAGCAGGAGTTCTCTGGTACCTGCTGGGATACCTCTTCAGCTATGACTATACACTAGAAGAGAGCGGTATTCAGAAAAGTGAAGATTCTAATCATCAGGTAATGTTCAAAAGGTGCAGGATTTCAGACACCACGAGTGGTTTGCCATCTTTTACTACTACAATAAGTGTGCTCATATTTTTTTTAGCATCAGTGAATTACATGAACAAATGTTAAAACTAAAGAACAGTGATTTCTAGTAGGCTTCAATATAGGAGAGAATTTTCAGGTACAGTTAACAGTAGAAAAGGTAAATATGTGCTAGGAGAAGGGAAAAAACTCTGGAGTCTCAGTTAGTGACTCTGTGGACATAGCTAATGTACCATTTCAGCACTGTATTGTTACTTTGGCCTACAGCTAAGTAAGTGGTTCACACTTGACTTCCTTTAGTGACCTTTGAAGTTGGGCACTTCTTCCTCAGCTACTGAATGGGATGAGCTTTGAACAGTATTTTATTTAATAACTCTTGTGCAGCTGTTGGAAAAGGTATACACTGTTATTTGACAACTGCTAGCAGGAGCTGTTTTCTGATCAGAAGCAGTCTAGTGTAACAGTTTCTGTAGCTTTCAGCTCATCTCAGTGATCCAGTTTTTCCTAATCATGTGTAACTACATCTGTTGAGCTAGTAACAGCATTGGGGCTCAGTGCATAATCAGTAATGCAGGAAAGGAGAGAACATCAGTTTTGTTCATCTTGGTGTGACAGTGATGGATGAATCTTTCTAGTTACTGTGGTACTTTTCGAGCTAGCTCTTGTCTTAAATCTGCTTTTCTATTTTTCAGGAGGTAGCAAATAGCCTTGCTAAACTCAGTCTGCTAGCCTTGAGTCGACTTGGAGGGTATCTCTCTGAAGAACAAGCTACACCTGAGAACCCAGCAATCAGAAAAAGCTTGGCTGGAATGCTGACACCCTATATTGCAAGGAAACTCGCTGTGGTCAGTGCTACTGAGGTAAGCATCAGCTGGCCAGAACTTTCTCTAGTGAGTTACAGAAGAAGTAACCGGTCACTTGTAGTATTCCTGAAGCACAGGGCTCTCTTACACCAACCTGGCACAGAGGACAGCAGTGTAATTTTTCTCTGCAGCTGGAGTAATGGCAACAACAACAAAACTATCAAGAAGCTGAGTTAAGTGTTGGTGGTTTAAGGACTATAAAGTTAGAGAGCAATGTCTAAACTTTTAGAAAGTGCAGAGGAAGTCATCTGTGTAACAATGCAGTTAATTGCTGCCCACTGCCAAAACCAGAAGGAGAATATGAAGTGCAGCTTGAAGAAGAATAAAAAGCAATTTATATATAGATTGTGTTGTACCAAAATAACTAGCATGTTCTTCCTAATAGTTGGGAAGCTTGATGCTTTAAACCTGCTTATGAAACTCAGATTAGATAAATTTATATCATGAAACATAGAGATTAAAACCTAGTTTTGGTTATGTGGAGTAGACATAGTAGATGATGTATATTCCTTGTCTCTTAGACCCTGAAGGTGCTTAACAGTAACACAGAGAACCCCTACTTGATCTGGAACAACGGGACAAGAGCTGAATTACTTGAGTTCTTGGAATCTCAACAAGAAAGCATGATTAAAAGAGTAAGATGTTCCATATTTCAAAAATGAATAAATAAATTAAAGATCAATGGTAATGAGATTTAAAACTTTCATGTTCTGGTACATCTGCTTATAATACAGTGGTATAAGTGAGCAAAAAACTTCAATGGATATCTGTTTTAAGTGCTGTCTGTTTCATTGCCCAGGTTGTTGCTTTATATTTTCCACATGATCGTTTTCTTTCTGAGCTTGACCTGCTTGTCTCTTTTGCTTAAAGGGTGAATGTGACAAGAGTTATGGATCTGATTTTGTCTTCAGTGACCATGCAAAAGAGCTTATTGTGGGAGAAATTTTTGTTAGAGTCTACAATGAGGTTCCTACCTTCCAACTAGAGGTGAGAATCTTTCTGTTAAACCCAAAACTAGTATTTGGAATATTACTTTCTGCTGGTAATAATGCATGGAAAAAATAATTTTACAGAAGTTACGTCCAACAGAGTCAGCATGGGATGTTTCTATTGGAGCAGAATAAATTAACAAGAATGAGCTTGTCCTAAGATATGCTGTGGATGGTTTAATACATTTTTTTTAACAAGCTTGTATTGCAGACGCTCAGGTCAATACCAGGAGGTGGCAGTTAGCTCTGCTTCCTGTCTATGCTTATGAACAGCTATACACCTTAAGAATGCAACTGAAGTAGCTTTCTAAGGACATGTTAACTGTTAGAATTAACATGGTTCAAATGCTATAGAATGCCACTTGTTTTGAAGGAACCCTTAAATACAAGGTAACTAATCTGGTTGTGCATTTCTGTAGTATGAATACTGTTGCATCACAAAACTGAAAACATTCTCCTCTCTTCAAAGCTTCCTAAAGCATTTGCTGCAAGCCTTCTGGATTACATAGGCTCACAAGCACAATACCTTCATACATTAATGGCAATAACACAGACTGGGAAAGTAGAGTCCAATCAACATGGAGATCGGTTACGGAGAGTTGAAATGGCTCTGGAGGCTCTGAGAAATGTGATAAAACACAACCCAGGTAGGCTTAAAAAAAGCGCTTTGCTCACTGTCTTTCTTAAAGACACAATACAGAATCCTAGTCTTAAGCTTCCTTCTAAGATAGCTTTGCTGGCTAACGGACCTAAATGTTGTTGGTAGACTGTATGTAGGCTTGGTTTTGTGGTGTGTTTTTTTTTCATTTTGGAGAACACTATCAGTATATAAGTTTTCTGCAAAATCTGAGCCATATCTGTCTTCTCTGAAATGTTAGGGTTTAACTTTAACTTGGGACTGGAGTTGCCGGGAAGAGTTGACTTTGATTCCTTTGAAGAATCTGTACAAGATTTTCATTTAAACTTCCTTGCATTGAGCAAGTGAAAGAGAACCCTCTGGTACCAAGTAATGATAACAATAAACACCTTAACATGTCAGGATCTTAAGAAGCAGGAAGAGATAATGCTCTTGAGAGTGTCAGCAGACATCAGTGGGCACACAGCAATGGGACTCAGACTGGAAGGGTCCGAGTTCCTGTGATTTAAGACATTCTTGTTGGTTCTAACAGCAACTGGCATTACAGATGTATGGCTTTTAGTGATAGCAAACCCAGCCTGAGAATAACTTGTATTTGGCAACTGTAATTCTCAAGGGAGCTGTTACTGTTGAAGATAGCAAGGATCTGAGTTTCAGGAGTCTGTAGACAAGTATATTTGAAGACAAGAAGTACTGGCAAACCAGTGATACTTCAAATAAGTGAACTTCCTTATTTGTCCTGTAAAAATACATGGAGCTAGGTAATCCAAAAACAGGTGCAGTCTTGCCTTAGAGGAAGTATCCTGTTCTTTTGAAATACAGTTGACCTGAGATCTTGTGGAGGCTAGACTTTAATTCTTCATTAGTTGCTGTCTTGTAGGAGCTGATGTAATTATTGTAATTACTTGACTATGTATAAGTATCTAGTCTTTACCATCTCTATGCAAGTCAAATGTGAACTTCGGATGGCTTTCAGTGAATGCTTGGCAAACATGAAGTGAATCATTTATTTGATCTCTTCCAGGTTCTGAATGTGAATGTATAGGCCACTTTAAGTTGATATTCTCCCTTCTGCGTGTGCATGGAGCTGGCCAGGTGCAGCAGCTGGCTCTGGAGGTAAAAATGGACAAGACAAAAAGCAACAAAAATTCCCCAGCCAATCAGCATATATCAGCCTGATTACGTAACTGCTAAGAGTAGCATCTAAAACATGTCAAGGGCTGGGGGCTCAGCTGCCAGGCAGCTCCTTCCACAGAATTGTAGGGGTTGGAAGGGACCTTTAGAGATCATAGAGTGCAGCCCCCCTGCCAAAGCAGCTCCCTAGCCCAGATTGCACAGGTAGGCATGAGGAACAAGTGATAGCTTCTCACTTGTGTCCTTGTCCCCTTCTTCTCTGACATATGTCAATTTGGTGTCAGGATTAAATGCTGTTTATAGGATAGTGAGCTGTTTCATGGTACACTGCATTTTCTTAGCGATGTCTGAAAAGCTGGAACGTAATCAAGTCTTGCTTTTTCACTTTTACAGGTAGTGAACATAGTAACAAGTAACCAAGAATGTGTTAACAACATTGCAGAAGCAATGGTTCTTGCGAACTTACTGGCACTCCTGCATTCCTTACCTTCAAGTATGTACCGTATAATTCTTAGAGTCTTGCAAGGCAGAGTGCACCCATTCAAAAACTAGCTTGAATGGAGCTGACTGTGCTTACTATTAACTGAAGTGTTAAACTGTTTCAGCAGGGATGGTGTTAAAAAAACCACTCTAAATAACCTGATTATTGCCTTAAATGTGTGAGCTGAAGCATCTGAATGTCACACATTCAAATTTGTATTTGAATTGCATATAATTTAAATGGATAACTGTTTTAGAGAATTCAGGTTGTAGACATTCTCTTGAGTTGCTGTACAAGAATCTATGATTGTTCCTTGTTAGTTCTTCAATTAGTTAAGAGCTTTGCTATTTAGTTCATTAATACTTCTTATCTTGGCAGGTCGGCAGCTTGTCCTTGAAACTTTGTATGCTTTGACATCTAGCACAAAAATAATTAAAGAGGCTATGGCAAAAGGTACAGTAGTAAATGCAAACTCCATTTTTCTGAAACGTGACTGAAAACAACAGTGGTCAAATCAGTAAATTTACACTACGTGTGACTATAAAAAAGCTCGAATGCTTTCTTCTTTCTTTGTACAGGTGCTTTAATCTACTTGCTAGATATGTTCTGCAACTCAACTCATCCACAGGTCCGAGCCCAAACAGCAGAGCTCTTTGCCAAAATGACTGCAGATAAGCTGGTGGGTCCAAAGGTAAGGATTGTAACAGCTCCAATTGGAACTCTTGTCTTGACAGAGCAGTTTGGTTTCCATTTGTAATGACTCCAACATTAGATACTTAGACTTCAAACCTCACACTAGCTAGTGCTATTTAAAGTCACAGCACTGTTCTTTTTTGTAGTTATGCTTCCCAGAGTTCTCAGCTTGTTCTGTCACTACATATTTTTGTTCAAGTGTCACAGTTTCCTAAAGGTCAGTTGTGTTCATCCTTCCTAGGTTAGGATTATGCTGATGAAATTTTTACCTGGAGTCTTCATGGATGCTATGAGAGACAACCCCGAAGCTGCTGTTCACATCTTTGAGGGAACTCATGAAAATCCTGAGTTAATTTGGAATGACAACTCCAGGGAGAAAGTATCAACAACAGTTCGAGAAATGATGCTTGAGTATGTGCTGCCTAAGTATTTCCTCAGCTGAGACACTCGTAGTGCTAGGGAACTAGAGTTATTAGTCACAGAGCTCTGTCTGGAAGAAGCAGAATCTTTCTAATCCAGATATTAGTGAAACTGGTTCCCTGCTGTGTGCTGTAGATGTAACTCAGTGACCTAAATGTGATGTGTGTATTACATAGGTAAGTGCTCGCTGCTATAAGATTTGGGAGGAGGATGGGACTTAGAAACTACTACCTGACAAGTGATGGAAGGAGATTGATATGGTATCAAACAGGAAAGGAGACTGTTGTTTTGTGGGTTTTTTTGCTGCTCGTTAAAACATGCTTTGTTTTTTATAGGCACTTTAAGCTTCAGAGGGATAACCCTGACACAAACTGGAAGGTAAAAGTATGCTGTTTCTGTTTGAGATCTGCCCGGGGAGGGGAGGCTTTAAGGCAGCTGATAATATATGCATGTATGCAACTTTCTGATGTGCTTTCTTCTCTCTCAGAGTATCAACAGGAACACTGCAGTGGCTATTTTAATTTTATTTTCACTTTGAAACCAGACACTGAGCAGTATTTTCCCCAGTAATGCCCTGACTTCTCTGACAATTCAGGCCATTTTAAAACTTCAAGAATTCTGTGAGTAAGGGCAGTATTAGGTTGCTGGAAGAAGCCCTGTCACTTATTATGTAGCTGTAGTAGGCAAAAAGTTGGTAAAAGTCCAGAAATATTAATGACGCGCTGAATCTCAAAGATTATTATCCTGAACAGTTCCATTGTGTCAGGTCTATCAGCAAGATGTTTATCTAGCTTTTCCCAGTATCTGCAGAAGGCGAGGTTAACTTCTTAACAGCAGTGTAGTCAAAGATTATTAAAACAAGTTCTAAATACGTGTGGTGTAGCTGTTTTGATGTGGGTTCAAGTTAGGAAAATTCCATGAGCTGACTGTGAGAAAGCTTCTGCTCAAGTATGTAGGAGAAAGAAGAGAACTGTTCTGTCAGCCAGTCTCTTCAAGGTGGGATGTGTGTCGGTCTTCCAGAGTTCAGTTCTGGAGAACGGTTCAGTCGCCCTCACCACTTAGAGCTCTGATGTTAGAGGAACAGTTACTGGTTTTCCAAATGCTCCTTGCCAGCTGATATCTCCCTATTGTTTGCAACATAACAGCTGCCTGAAGACTTTGCTGTGGTGTATGGTGAGGCTGATGGTGAACTTTCAGTGGGAGGAGTCTTCTTAAGGATATTTATTGCCCAGCCGGCCTGGGTTTTACGGAAACCAAGAGAATTTCTCATTGCGCTGCTGGAAAAGTTTACTGAACTACTGGAGAAAAATAACCCTCATGTAAGATGACTTTCTTTCTAACTCTACTCTTCAAGTTTTTCTAGCAGTCTCACGCTGCTGGTCTTCTATCTGATTAATTATTCTCACACCTTATTTGTACTATGAGTGACTTTTGTCTGCTCAGTGTAAAAGCGCATAGGTATGCTTAAGCAACTTCTGCATATGAGTCACAGAGTCACAGAACTGTAGGGGTTGGAAGGGACCTCCAGAGATCCTGGAGTCCAACCCCCTGCCAAAGCAGCTCCCTAGCCCAGGTTGCACAGGTAGGCGTCCAGGTGGGTCTGGAACGTCTCCAGAGAAGGAGACTGCACCACCTCTCTGTGCAGCTGTGCCAGTGCTCCGTCACTGCACTGTGAAGGAGTTCCCACACACATTTGTGCAGAAGTTCCTTTCCTTCAGTTTGTGGCCATTTCCCCTCGTCCTATCCCCACCCACTGCTGAGAAGAGTCCGGCTTTGTCCCTTTGCCTCCTGCCCCTTAGATATTTATAGACCTGTACAAGTCAGTAATTGTGAAGTCCCTGAAGCAACAGAACTAGCTCGTAAGTCTTTGAGGCTTATGTTACAGTAATGACAAGACTTAAAGAATTGTTATTCAGTGACTGGCCAACCTAACAAAACAGTATTTGTTTTATGCAGCCTAATAACTTTCAGGTCCTGACAACTGTGGTGTCCTTCTGCAACTCCAATTTCCCCCTCTGGTGGTGTAAGTTATACGACCTAAATACGGTTCCCACCTAAGAATTAAAGCTTAATGCAGAAGAGCTAATGTTAGGTAGTTTAAATAAGCTACTTAATTGAAAAATATTCTTAATTATATTAACTGAATTTTTAAACACTGTTCAGACAGTTTCTAGCTTCTGTCTACAGGGAGAAAACTAAATTGCACACTGAGTAAAAGACATTTTTATTACAAACACATGATGGCAGTCTAGGTAAGCATACAAAACAGAGCATGTCAGTGCTGTTGTGCACTGCAGAAACTTCCAAAGCATTTCAGAGGCTCCAGTGTTGTGATCCTCCTGGGCATGTTAGCATGTGTCGCTGTGCATACATAGGCTGCAGCCAAACATCATGTTCTCTGGTTAGCAAGAATGGTATTTGATTTCTATGTAATCTGCTCTAGAGATTGAGTGGATGTCTCCCACTGTTGGAGCTGATTGCATTCTCCTGAACTTTTTGCTTTATGTCTCAATGTAAAGCCATGTGATAAAAACATTGGGAACACAATGTGTAGTGTAATGTGGAACAAAAGAGCAACGTTACATACATAAGGAGTTATATTTTATGGTTTTGTTTTCTTTTTTTCTCACAGGGAGAAACCTTAGAAACCATTACCACAGCAACTGTGTGCCTGTTCAGTGCCCAGCCTCAGCTAGCTGATCAAGTCCCTCCCCTGGGTCATCTTCACAAGATACTCCAAGCTATGAACCACAAGAACAATGCCATTCCTAAAAGTGCCATTCGGGTCATGCATATTCTGTCTGACAATGAGGTACTGAATCATCTGAGTGCTTAAGGAGAAAAGCATAGTTGGAGTGTCTGTAACACTTAGTGGTGCTCATAGAAGGGTGTTACTCTGGCTGTAAATACTGTGTGCCAGGTGAATGTCTGGTGGATAGATGATAAATTAAAGGAAACATCATTTCCTGTGGAGAACTTACAGGTGGCTGACCAGATCTGGCATAAAGTGCTCTGATTTCTTTCCTCATAGCTTTGTGTTCGTGCGATGGCATCACTTGAGACCATTAGCCCCCTCATGAGTGGAATGAAAAAGAGACCGGATGTAATTGGTGTGGCCTGTGAAGCACTTAATCGGATGTTTCAGAAGGAACAAAATGACTTAGTAGCCCAAGTAAGTATGTTCTCATTTTCCTATCAAGTCTGTCCTGCCGAACAGAGGTCCCATTGTCCCATTCTGTGTGGTGCAGCTGACAGGTCCAAGGGACATGATGCTCTGAGAGACCTAGTCCTGTTGTGACGGGACAAAGGGAAAATGGTTTCAAATTAAAAGAGGAGAAATTCAGACTGGGCAATAAGGAAGAAGGTTTTTGCAATAAAGGCAGTGAGGCAGTGGCACAGGTTGCCCAGAGAGGCAGCGGATGTCCCATCCCTGGAGACACTCAAGGTCAGGCTGGATGGGGCTCTGAGCACCTGATGTAACTGTAGGTGTCCCTGTTCACTGCAGGGGAGTTGGACTGGATGGTCTCTAAGGGTCCCTTCGAACTCAAATGACACTGTGATTCAACTCAGGCATCCAAGAGACCTTCTGAAAGCCATCTAATTTGCCTTTCATGTTGGAAAAAAGTCAGGAATACAAAATGCAGATCTGGTCAAAGATGCTGCACAAGCTTTGAGGCTTTTTGTATAAGGTAGTGTTGTCCTGTGTCTGCTGAGAAAGCATAACACGGAAGCAGTAGGTAATTCAGTTGAACTTGCACCTGTGCAGAGCTTGTCTGTATTTGGGAGGCTTAGGAAAAACTGACTAGCTGAATAAATGCTTTTCATAATAGCTGTTGTTATTTCTGGTTCACATGAATAGTAATCTGACAGTGTAAAGCATGGAGAACATCTGGAGCTTCCTAGTCCATACTAAGATGAGTCATTTGTGAATGTTTGCAGGCTTTGAAAGCAGATTTGGTTCCTTATCTTCTAAAGCTACTTGAAGGTATTGGTCTTGAGAACCTGGAAAGCCCATCTGCAACAAAAGCTCAGATTGTTAAAGCTCTGAAATCCATGTCTCGCAGCCTACAGTATGGAGAACAGGTATGCAGTGAAAAGCATTTAACTGATGCAGATTGGTTCAAGTCCTTTTCTCCCACTGTTGTGGTAATCCCTTCAGGAAGTGTTGGTTCTAGAAAATCAGTTTGTTCCCCTAGAATGCTTTAAGTGCCACTCACTGCCTTCATCTCTTCAAACCCTGCAGGTAAATGAAATTCTGTCTCGTTCTTCTGTGTGGAGTGCCTTCAAAGATCAGAAACATGACTTGTTCATTTCTGAGACACAAACAGCAGGATACCTCACAGGTGAACAGCCCCTTCCTATTTTTGGTCCTGAATCGTACTGAACTGTTAACTTGGTTGTCAGGCTTAACTCTGGAGATGGTGCTCATCCTCAGTATCTCATGCCATCACTTGGCCTGAGTGCTGTACAAATATCTGAAGTTTCTAAAAACATTTTTATCAAGTTAATTTTCTTCTGGCAGAGAATGTATTTCTCTGGATAGCCTTTGCTGTACCTTTAAATGTCAGTAATGTAATGTGCAAGTTATACTAGTGATGGAGATTCAATCAGATCTAATGAACGAGGGCAGCTTGTCTCCACTCAGAGTCAGTCTACTTTTGTTTTAGAGCAGATTGTTTAGTGAAGTTGGCGTTGGGGGGGGGAGGAGAATAAAACTCCTCAAAATTGAACTTATTCAAAAGTGATACTTGAAGTAGCTGAATGGTATTAACTTTGCCTTGTGAACTACACTGCATAGTGTAGGGCGTGTGGTCACAGCACAAAACAGTTTGAATGCCAGCAGCCCTGAGCCTGAAGCCATGTTCCTTTCTCTGGTGGGAACGGCCTTGGACCTGCACATGGAGTTGTGCCACTTGTGGTAGAAGAGCACTGTGCTGTTCTTGTAATATGCAGAGCAAACAAAGTGAACTTGCTGGTAATGGCATGGCAGTTCAGCCTCCCAGCTGTGGGCTCAGGTCAGAGTGAACACGTCCAATGCTGCGTGGAACTTTCTCATTTAATTTAACATAGGGATCTTGATTAAGTTTTTAAGCACAACTGAAATAATGAGGAACAAATCAGATGGGTGTACAGACAAAAGATTCTTGCCAAGTATTGTGAGAAAATGAAGCAAGAGCTTGTAAAACCTAGAATTTGAGATTCTGGAAGCAGATGCTTATGTGCTGGCAACTCTGGTCTTTTCACAAAAGAAAAATACTTCAGCTCTGAACAAGAATTTACTGTTTCTTGCAGAAGTCTACTGTATGTTGCACCACTGCTATTTAATGCCACTTTGACAAAGAATACTTGAACACTTAATGCAGTTGGTGCTGGATTTCATGGTATTTCTTAAAATACTATGAACTAAAAACCTGAAGTAAGCTCTGGCTGGAGCTGTCTGCCAGAAACTGTCAGGCTTGAGACTGGGGGCAGCGTGGCTCTCTAAACTGTGCTGCATTTAGATTGCTCAATGTTTAACTGCTTGCCAATATAGAATGGAGATGCTGTGTAAACGCAAACTACAGATGGAAACAAAACTAAAGGCTTTTTTTTTTTTTTGACCTGCTTTACCTTGAATTCTGCCTTTGCTTCAGATTGCTTTGCTGTTTGCACTTCCCTTGAAACTTCCCTTGCTTATTTCTCTTCCCTCAGGTGTCTCTTCTCCTTCCCTTCTAACTGGCAGCAGTCCCCTTCACCTGAGAAGTGGGCTTTAGATCTGCTCTGCCAGGCAGCTTGCTAACTTCTGTGTAGCTCTCTAAAGCAGGTAGATACCATCTTGCAAAATGCACGCTGCATTTGCTGCGTTCCAAGTAACAGATGCATGCCACAGAATTAACACACGTATTCCCCGACTGCAAACACAAACACTGACAATCCTGCCTTCTTTCTGCATGCAGCGATAGACAACTAAAAACTGCTGGTACTAAGGATGAACTGAACTCAAGTATGTTAGGAATGCTCCACGATGGAAAAGCTTGAGGGACAAAAGCACTGGTGGAACTGTTGCACTGGGATGTTTGAGTGGGTCTGGCTCTCAGCAGCATAGGACTGTTGGTGTTGAGATAAACCACGCTCTGGCGTTCTGACTCCTTGCTGTAGTGAGGGAAGGGAGGGTGGGGAAGGAAGGAAGGAAATAAAGGAGAAATCAGAGAGGATGGGGAGAGCGAAGGAGCAAGTGGAACCTAGCATGTCAGAAAGCTGTGGTGCACACTGGTGGTTTGATACCGAGTCAGTCGCTTATTGATGTAAAAACACATGGAGAGTTGGCAGTTTTCTACACTCATTAATCTGATAAGAATCACTGTTGAAACACCTCGTGCTGCAACACATTTACTGTTGGTTGTGTTTCCTTATGACTGTTAACTCTGAGCTTTGGGAGGTGGGGGGCTACGGCTGCAGCACAAAGCTGAGTTTTTAAGCAAGGGCACAAGGAGCTGCCCTAGAGAAGTGCAAGGCAATCCTGCCTGGCCATAGGGCAGCACTGTGTGCTTCTGTTTCTCACAGGTGCCTGGGAAATCCTTCCCAGCACTGGGAGTAGAAATGCAAAGCCAAGTTTGTGCCTGTAGGTATTTCTCTTCTGTGGCAGATCCTTTCTGTAGTGAAGGCAATTCTCCTCTTTACTGCCCCTTCCACGGTGGAAGATGAGATGGATATAATGCTGTTTGTTTTAATAACTTTGCCATATTTGGCTGTGTGAATCTGAGAATGATCTGTTTTCTTTCCTGAAGGCCCTGGAGTTGCTGGTTACCTTACTGCAGGGACGGCGTCATCTGTAATGCCCAACATACCACCCCCGGTAGACAACGAAGTGGGAGATGCCAGCTGAGGACTAGAATCTCTCATGGAAGAAACACAAAGGCAGACTGGCCAGTGACGAGGAACTGCGTTTTCCTCCAACGTGTTGAAGTGAAATTACTGCCTTTCCAAGTGTTTAATGACAGTGTTATTCCTTTTTCTATGACTGTTTTTTTAGGAAAAAATTGTCAGTGACTCTATCGCGCTGCAACATGAGAAAGCACTCTGTGGATCAGCTGAAATGGGTACGCAAGAATTTTTTCTTGTAGTACATAAGCACATTTTGTTCCTTTGTATTTGTTTACAAGACTGTGAATCAAACTTTCCTAGTTTTTATATTTTATGAAATAGCATGACTGGAGTTGAGCTACAGTCTAGAGGAATTGGGCTAAAATCACTTTGACCTCACCAAGCCCCACTAAAAAGGCATCCCTTCTTTTCCCAGTTGGACACGTTCACTCCCCACTGAACACAACTTCCAAAGGGTTTGTCCCTATCCTGGTTCACTGATGTCCTTAATTGTTAACATTATTTCCCTGAGATCAAACAGCATTAGACATTCGTATGTATAACTGGCTTTACCAAACTGAAAAAGCTTCAGCAAAAAAAACTTCAAGTTGACATGTTATGTAAGAAATTAGTGTAATTGTGAAATGTTCTATACATTATCCAGTATATAAAAACTTTCTATATTTGAGTGTACATTATACAGATCATTCGTATGTACATAAAAATTTTAAAATAAAGGGAATTAAGAGCCTTGTTAATGAGATACAGGTGGTGTTCTTACACAGCAGTTCTTTGAGGGCACTGGGGAGTTGGGGTGGTCAGAGACCTTTATACGGTGTGGCTAAGCTCGGTTCCTGGCAGTTCTCACTCGGAGGAGCATTTTGTGGGGGTTCTGACTCTGCAGCAGAACTCCTAACCCTGTACCAGTGTAGGTTTTCATATTTGAAATGCTCTTCAGCAGCTGACTTCTTAACATTCTCAACTCCTGAGGAAACGTTCTTGGTGGGAAGCAAGAGGAAACCATGACAAATGAAAATGTAGAAGACTAATCTGTCTGCTTGACAGAGCTCAATCTTTTATTTTTAAGAGTTGATGGATTGCTATGAAGAGACTTATTTGCAGGAAGCTTCCAACTGTGGGTACTGGGACACTGAGTTGATCAGTTTCTGCTACAACACCTTTCAGGTGGCTGCTCACAGAGGGTGAGACTGCAGCAAGTTCTGACCTTAAGCCTGCCACCTCTGTAGGTTCTCAGCTCTCCTATCAGGCTAGGGTTGGTTGTTAATGCAAAAAAGAAGACACTTGTCCTTGGTTAGTTGCTGACAGTTGTTGAGCGACCCTGTGGAAGCTGAAAAGCCCTACTTCTATAGGAAACAGAACTACTGATAGTGCAGTATTCTCTGCTTGGTTCTGCTGTACTAATGAGTTGCACTGCAGGCAACTTGAGTCAAAAGTGGTTGTTACTGAGGAACTGTGACCTCTGGGAACTTCACAGAGGGACACAAAATAGAAGAGCTGGGTTTGAGAGCAGTGGCTATGAACTGCCCTGTGCAAGTCAGCATCAGTCCCAGCCAAAATTCAGCTTCAGATGGGAAGGTGGCACCTAAGCTTAGGTATCTTTAAGAAAGACCTGGAGCCAGGAGGACACTTGTGAGGATGCACAAGGCAGGATGCAAGGGAAGACTAACAGGGTGCCTATAAGGAGGAACGGGAGGAGATGACTTTGTTCAAATAAGGAACAGCTATAGATCTGCTGTGTCCTAGCCCTGACCTCCTGCACTGCATTTCCCCTCACTTGGAGGGTGGGGAAGGACTGAGTGCAACATTCAGTGAGAAGGGCTGAGGAAAGAGGGCTGGACTGAAGCCGTGTTCTGGGAAGAGGAAGAAAGGCACTTCTTTGTATCTGATCACCAATGAAGTTTATGGTGCTTTGACTTGACAATAAAAAGTGACAGTGCTTTGGCTCAGAGCGAATAAAGCACTTAAAGCCCGTTAGGAAATAGGTTTTATTCAGTGTTGCAAAGATCCCAGGCACATCCTGCTGGTTACATGTTTTACATGTGCCCTCACTTCAGATGGGGGATTGTAAAAGAGGAAAAAAAGTGTAATAATTAGTAAGTGTAACTATTTTGAATAGAGGTTGAGAATAATTATTGCTTCGAGCTGGAATCAAGGTTTTCTATTCATTCGCTTTTAGCTTAGACAGCGTTGTACTGAGCAGTGTCATCTTTTCTAAGCCCCCCATCCAGACGAGAGGGCTTTATGCTGATGTTAGATTTTTGCAGTTAGCCTCTTTGATTGATCAAGTAGTTCCCACCTTGCAATTGTTGACAGATGAACTTCATCAGGCCCATCTGCCACACGTAAGGTCCGAATGTAGGCAAACCTGTGCAGGAAGATCTGAATTAGAGGCGGAGTTCCAGCCCTGCTGCAAAAGCAAACCACTCTGGCAACGTGAGTTCTCAGACCTAATTTTGATACAGTCATCTTTAAAGAGTCTTATATTAAAAGAGATATCACATGGCAGATGTCGCAGCTGAAATCTTCTGGCAGAGTTGAGATGCATGCGCTGGAAATTCTGAAGGGTTGCTTCACCCCAGCAGCACAAGGGATGAAATGGAGCTTTAGAAACAGTTTCTCTGTGCTGCTCATTAGAAATACTTGCATTCCCTTGGCAGCTGGGTGTTTTTGCTGTTTTGGGGTGAGTTTCTTTGTTTTTTATTGTTGGTTGGGATAAAGCAAGGCCATTTAATTGCACAAACTGGGGGGGCATGTGGCCTATGACTTCTGAGGTAAAGAAGTCTTGAGGGTAAAAAAAAACAAAAACAAAAACATGTACTGGAATTACACAATTACCTTATCTTAAAGAGAACCCTCAGCCACCAGAGATAAGTCTCCTTTACTCACATAAAAGCCAAAGGAAAATCCTGGGAAACTCCAGCTCCACCACACACTTGGATTGCACAGTCAATCACTTTAAGCACAGCTCGAGGCACAACCACTTTGGTCATGGCTATCTGTAGGCAGAGGAGAACTTATTCATTTTATGAAACTATTATTAATAAGTTTACCTAACAGTTCTAATGAAAACTGATAGTACAGATAGTAGTCTTCTGGAGGACTGAATGAGAGCTCTGCTGTTCCCCTTCCTGTTGTAAGAAAGGCTCCAAGAGAGGCAGCCACCAAAAATGATTCTGGTGTGCTAAGATAACAGCCATACCTGAGCTGCTTCAGATTTTAAATACATCACCAGACTGAATGAGCTGCGAGTTTCATCCACTCTCAGTGGGAGAATCAGAAGCACATCCAAAGAGTTTCTATCGCAATGTGGAGTTGGAGCTGTACTCTGATTAGGCTGACTTCTAGCAATATGTTTTTGCTTACATTTCAACCAGTACCTCCTGAAAACCTGCAGCTATTGCATCCCTGAGCTCCTTGTGCAAGGCTGACAAAAATAAAAACAACTTACTTCTTTCCTAGCTTTTCTGTTGCCCAGTGCATCAATCTTGCTGGCTGTTTTCAGGGTGACCAATCGAGCTTGTTCTATGCTAAGGCGGCATTCAGCAATCCAGTGGGCAATAACTTCCTGTGCAGAGACAAAAAAAGAGAGGGTTGTGCCTGGTGAATTTCTCTTTGCAGTGATCTATCACTAGTTCCCCTGAGCCAAACTAAGTGTGAAATACATGACGTTTGCTCATAACGTGGTTTTAGCAGCCCCACCCTACCCTTCTTAGCTCATTTCCCCGTGCAGCCCACGTTGTGCACTGTCAGTAAAAAGCTGTTTGGAGTCTGAACCAGCTGCAGGCGTGCTCCTGGCTGGACTGGGAATGTTGCAGCTTTGGCAGGCACAGCACTGACTTCAGTGCAGGGTCTGGGGGCTCAGCTTACACCAGCAAAGGTAGTCTGAACCCCTATGAAGGTATTCAGATGCTCCTTCCTGCTGCCAGCTCACATTGCTATCACTTCTGCAGTGGCAGGGTAGAGGTGATGGTCAGCCCATCACCCCAGACAGCCAATGGCTTCCTCTCTCAGCTGGGGAGAACCTGCTCAGGTTGCGCAGCAGTGTCCTACCCAAAGGACATGATGTGGCTTCATCAGGGCGCCTGTGGGCACCTCGTCTGATTGTTCATTCCAGCTTCTGGTAGCAAAGGCAGGTTTGGCAATAATGTGACTGGAAAATGTATGTGTAAGCTTGCTCCCTCTGGGTCTGCACAAGTTTCTTCTATAAGCTGTGCCAGACACTATCTCAGCTTCCTCTTTCCATTGCCTTTACTTGTTTCTTTCCGACAGCCACCCTAGCTGTTGGCTAAGATTGAGGAACACTTGAAACGCGATAAACCAATTCTAAAAGCTGATGATTCCTAAAGAAAGCAGAGTGCCAACTTCTTGTCCTTTTTGATGAAAGACAGCAAAGCTCGCTCTCCTGCAGCTCTGTTTCAACTCCAGATTTGGGCAAAACGCAAGGTGACATCTGGAACAGATGCGAATTGAGACAAGGGGGGGGAAACATACTTACGTGGTGGTACAATTTCTTCCCAAAAGTCTCTCTCCCTGCTGCACGTTGGCATAAGATCTCTAAGGCAGTTTCGGCTGCACCAATGGACCTCATGCAGTGATGAATGCGGCCTGGCCCGAGCCGACCTTGTGCTATCTCAAAGCCCCTTCCCTCACCTGAGTGGGAAGAAAAACAGTCAGATAGAGGCAGATTCCTTGATTTCTGCTTGATGTGATCTATGGCTCAGAGCAGAAGTGATCACATAACAGCAGAGCTAGAATTAAACTTCTTTGAGGTTTATTTTGCAAAGCGTTGTGCTTGTTTACCTACATCTATACTGACCCACTGTTAATACTACTTACAGCACAAAGATTGCCCTAAGATGGTTTCCAAGAGGGTTTGATTTACCTGATATAAGTTAAATGTTAGTATCACACTGAAAAATACATTTATGAGAAGCTGGGGGAACACTTTGGGGTTTCCAAGTCCAAGGGCTACCAAAGAGAGAAAGTTTTTTCAGTGAAATAAAAATGCTAAAAAAAAAATTTAAAAAAAGAGAAATCTATTCAAATATCACCATTTTCCAATGGAGAGAACTAGAGCAAAGTTCTCCCTGCAGAAGGTCACATTGCTGGCCTGTTCTTTCTTGCATTTTTCTTTCAGTTCTGCTAAATCTGCAGCTACCCAGGCTTGGGCAGCCACAACAGCAGCTGAAAGCTCCTTATAAAATAAGTAAAGTCCATGAGAACTGGTTCGGGGGAAAGAACATCACTGACACTTTCTGCTTTGCCCTGCATCACAGAATTGACATTTGCACAACAGCTACGTCCCCTCTTCAGTCACCGTTTTGCTCTCAGCAGGTTAGATCCAAGCAGCAGGCAGACTGCTAAAGGATGGGCTGGTTCTCTCTTTGAAACGTTCAACCAACCACAGCTGGGCACGCCTTATCTAAGGAATCCTCTGTTAAATGTTTATGTTGATTTCTGATGATTCGTAAAATAAACCACTGTTTTTGTAAAAGTGGTTTGTTGCTGTACATATTAAGGAGAAATTATTATTGAAACTCACCCAGTATTATGTTGGAGACAGGTACTCGTACATTGTTAAAATGTACCTCAAAATGTCCTCCGTGGATCTCATCTACAGATATAGAGAAGACAACAGCAGGGTGAAATGAAGGAGGGCAACGTGCATGCTTAATAAAAAACAAAACATAAGAGGCCTTCAATTCCTAATGCTTTCTCTGTATGCATTTTACTGGGCTATCTCATCCACAACGCTTACGAGTGTTAGTGCAGCTGTGAGGATGGCCCACACTAACAGATGTACAGCTGGTAACTCCAGTCACCTACCCATGTAGCCGAACACTGAGAGCGGTCGTATCAGCCTCACCCCTGGGGTGTCCATGGGGACAATGATCATGCTGTGCTGCTTGTATCTGCACCAAGACAGAAGGTACATGTTCTGGTTAACTTCGAGCCCCCTCTCTGTCCTATTCCCCTGCTTTTAGCAATTGCTAAATGTTAACACCTCTACTGATGGCAGCCATCCTGCCTGCATGCTCAGACCACCAAATATACAGCTGACATCCAACATACCTCAAATGAAAAACTATTCCTTCTGTCACCTCTGCAACGCTCTACCAT
Organism: Odontophorus gujanensis; assembly: GCA_013399175.1. Lineage (NCBI taxonomy): Eukaryota > Metazoa > Chordata > Aves > Galliformes > Odontophoridae > Odontophorus > Odontophorus gujanensis. Next base: position 1,272,827 of record VXAB01006126.1, on the reverse strand, counting down.
CTGCTTCTGCCTGACACAGTCCATTTCCTCCCCCCAGCCCTTCTTTGTTCTCAAAACATGTTTATCATCATCATCATTCTAGCTTGTTCAGGAAAATAATCCTCGTGTTTAAATGCCTCCAAGACATTTAAGGAAGGTTATTAGTCACAGAGGACTGGAGGTAACATCCTGAGTCCCTGAACTCCAGTTCTGGAGAGCGTGGTATCATGTAATTCCCCCCATCAACTTTTGTGCAGCTTCCAGGAGCCCTGCAGATGCCACAGCTCACACAGCTGCTGGACAGCCCATCCGGGATGCTGGAAGACAGACAATGCTCATTTCCCGAGGGAGCCTAAACACATCCAAAAATTTCTGATAATCACTGGAATTTGGGCTAAAATCCAGCTCACAGATAAGAATGTTTCCAGTTGCGTGTGCTATAAGCTGCACGATTTCAGTGGGACCAGTTGCAAAGCATTTAACACATGGCTTACGTTTTTACACGAGGCAGTTTTAGTGTGGTACTAACAGCTGTATCATTTATTTTAAACAAAAAGAAGTGAATATTATATTCACAGATATTCAGAGAGAGGATGAGGGGAAATGGCTGTGAAGGGGAGGAGGGTAGATTTAGACCAGATGTTAGGAAGAAATTCTTTACTGTGAGGGTGGTGAGACACTGGAACAGGTTGCCCAGTGAGGTTGTGGATGCCCCCTCCCTGGAAGCATTCAAGGCCAGGCTGGATCAGGCTTTGAGAAACCTGGTCTAGAAGGAGGTGCCCCTGCCTATAGCAGGGGGCTGGAACTAGGTGATCTTAAAGGAACTTTCCAACCCAAACCATTCTGCGACTCCATGATATAGGAATGGAATCAAAAAAGTAGTGCAATGCTGTCAGTGCACATTTTTTCATATAAACACTGTGTGTTTCAAACTGTTCTACACTGAGCCTGAGAATTGAGAAACTGCAAATTCAAAGAAGAAAAAAGAAGCATGGTGCTGCTGAAAGGATGCAAGGTAAGGTAAGTTCACATTGTAAACTCTTCTCACTAAGCTAAACTCTTCTCATAAACATTCTGCCCCAAACACAAGGATTTGGCATGTGAGAATGAGAGACAAAATTCAAAGGGTGGCCCCACGTGGAGCCAGGAGCTGGCCGTCATGATCCCTTGGTCTTCTCCAAACTCAGGTTACTTGACTAAGTAAGTCAGGTTACTCTGAGCAAGGAGATTAATGCCACTGCACCTTAAGTTTTTGTAAGCAGTGATACCTCCTGGAAACAAATTAGAGGCAACACTTTGAACCTCCCAGGAATCCTTACCTGGATGCTGAGGAGTTCTTGGTTTTGCCCATTACAATTGCAACTTTGCAATTTGGGTTCCCAGCACCTTAAAAGAATCACAAACACAAGAATAGTTTTCAATGTAAAAATCTCAGTGTATAATCAAATGCAGCTTCGTATGAACAAATCTTTCCTTTCGTGCTACAGGAACAAAGGCATGCAATCTACTTCTATGTTTATACTCTGAGTAATCAGACAGTAACAAAATCCCTCTTATTGCTTAATATGTAAAAGGGAGTTGACTTGGGTGGAGAGAACCAAAAGCCAAATATCCAAACCCTCCAGCATCCATCTCCACCATCTTTTCTGAAGAAAAGAGAACATGAAGGAACTTGAAAAGGAATCTGTTTACTTCTGTCTGCATTACAGCTTATTAACGTGCAACACAAAAGCACACCTAAAGCTGTGATGCTGTCATTTCAAAAGTAAAACTTCTCAAAGCTATGAAGACTGGAGGAGCTGTATGGAATGAAATGTCAACCCTAAGACAACCACGAAGCTAAGCAAATGAGGCTACTGAAGGCTATCATTGACAACTTTGCTACTTCTATGCAATTAGGGTTTTGCTGCCCCTTATGCAAATGACTTTGGTTTGCACTTCAAAAAAGATCTTGCAAAGTGTTACCGACTTCAGCTGAGCTGCACCTCTGTACCATTCCAATGTACAAGTCCTAAAAGATTCAACCACTGATTAAAATGCCATAATTCTAAGAGAATTCATAATCCCTGCTATTTTTTTCTCTGAAAGTTTCCTGGTACTAAAGCATGTCCACATTCCTTTCAGCGACTCACGCAGGCAACAAAGGGAAAGGAGGGCAGGACTATGCTCGACATAAGTAACAATCAGCAGTATTTTTATCTCTATCACAAGGGAGGTGTCGAGCATCACAGAGATTTAATTAAAGATTTGACACGTGCCAACTTCAGGTGTTTTGTTGCTAGAAACAAAGAAGGCTTTGTAGCTCCTCCAGAAGCTGTTCTCATGAGATCTGGGAGCCTCAGGTCTACACAGTGCAACCAGGTGGCTTTGAGATAAGCTGCTTCCTCGTGAGAACCATCCCTGTGGTGGTCAGGGAGTTGGAAGAGAGATTTCCTTCATTCTACCAACCTCTAAGGGTCAGGTTAGTTTGTTGCTGGTTGTTTACCTTCCTCTTCTGCAATACACCCTCGGTCCCTTGTCCTCAAAGTGCAGCTATTTGTGGCCCACAGGCTGTGCTACACTAACATATTGAATCAGCAGAGTGAAAAGCTGGCATGGGAGGGGATGGATCGACTCAGTACAATCACAAACAGTTGACTCCTCTGGAGAACTACAAGCAGGCAGCGAGCCCCCAAATAACACACCATACACTTTGCAGTGCACCACCATCAGAAGAGAAGCACTGTATCTGTGAGCAGCACCTGAGTGTTTTTTTTCCCCACAGAATTGCACATATGGTTAAAGCACATCTATCTCGGTGTGGTTTACACAACAAAGGTTATTTTCCGGAATCACTATGTAAACAGTTTTGTAAACTATCTTCAAGTTACATCCTCGCTTCAAAAAGGGCAGAATTCCATCATTCTGTGTAAAAGCAAACAACAAAAATTAAAAAAAAAACAGAAGTTGAACTTAGTGAGGAGTTCACTGAGAATGAGACGTCTGGCCAGGAGTTCTCCATCAGCACCAATAAGTTTCAAATGTACTTTTCACCTATCTGTGCACAGGAAAGGATGACAGCTTCCTGGCCTTTCAGAACTATTTATCCAACTTTGATCATAAATGGCCGGAAAGAAGTTCTGGTGCAATGCAAATCTCTGAAAGATTGCATTGCTTTGAAAAAACGCAGACTGCCCGGATGGAATAAATCCCTCATTTATAAATGGCATTCAAACGCTCCTTATGGAATCCAAAGAAGCTGCAGGAGGATGGGGTAAGAGTCAGAGATGCCTGGCCTTTGGCAGGAGATAGCAGTAGTTTTGCAATAAACAATCTGACAAACAGAAATAAGAGATGTTAGGTTCAAAAAATCAACTCACATACGGATTCTTTTAGGTGGAGAGTGCTGAACATAGCATAGACACGAACAACACAGACCTTACTTTTAAACTCTGCTATACAGCCTGCTTTCATGAGCCAGTAATAATTTTTGCAATCTAGGTATCTGTTCCTCAGCACCCAGCCTTCAAATTTTTGGCTTGGAAGACTAAGGCAGGACAATCTACTACCTGGATACTCAGAATACCTAAGACTCTTGGCTGATGCACTGATAAGTGTCCTGGGTTACCCCTCACAACTAAAGATCAGAGGTCTGCTGTGACATTTACCAGCTTGGCAGCTTCCTAGAAAGGCCCTGATGACCAGATGATCCAGATTGCCCTGCAAGATGTCAGGTGAACAGCAGTGTCTGTGGCTGCCATCAGTGAGATCTTCCAGTGGAGACAAGAGGACCTCCCTCCCAAGGGGGTGCAGCATTTTCTACCTTCTACTACTTCTGCAGTACTTTTTACCTTCTGGCACACTTGCAGTCCTACAGTTCCCTCCAGATATCACCGCTGGACACCCGACTCAAATATGGTAAATGATCTTAAAGGAATTTGAGGAAACTGGCTACAGTGAGGAAGATGGGCAGTGCTGGGGATCTGCAGAAAATCAGCAGAGGAGACTCAGCTCTGCACCCAGTGTGGCCACTAGTTATTCCCAGCCTGAGTTCACAGCCTCTGAAGGTGCCAGTGAAACCAGACGCAGAGTTTAGGAATGTCTTCTTCCCTCTCCTCTGTCTCATATATCTCTAGGAGCTTTCTCAGTTCCACTTTGGAAATTCTATCTTGATGGGGACAACATTAAGACAAAGATAACTCCAGAGAACTGAGAGATTCATTTATTTTAAAGAGATATAGCTCAGGGCTCTTAAGCAATGACATGAGTTGCAAGAAGCAGGCATGCTGGAAGCAACCCAAATGTCCTAATCTGCAGCTGTGGGGTACACCAGGAAAGTGCTATGACAGCTCAAGACGAAAACTACAGAAGCATGCACAAACACTGCAGCATTCTTTCTTTAGTTTTTAATTCCTCCCCCGATCTATTTTTCTTTCTTGCTGTGAATGCAAATGAAGCTATAAGAATCTGCCTGTTACATTCTGTGCTGACCAATGTAAAGAAACTTTCCTTTCCCGTGTTCCAAAATACTCAAAACAGCCTAATGATCATGGAAAGTTAAGTAAGATCCAGTCATCCTAGGAATTCTTAGCACAGGTAAAGTCCACGCCTCTGAGCAAAAGCGTTAACATCTGCATGTGAAGCTCAGAACTCTCTCATCCTTCCCTCCCTGTAAAAGTGCCAACCCAGGCAATACACTGAAAGTGGAAGAAACATTCAGAGGAAACGCCACTGTTTATTCTTCTACAACACCTGCTTTGCTAAAAGTTCCTATAAAAACATCACCAAAAGCTGACTTGAATACGATGAGCCTGACTGCAGTATCCAAGGCCCTCAGAACTCTCCCACAGGGTGCAGGGGCTATCTGCTCACACTCTTGTTGACACCCTAGCAACTTGCTTTCCCATCTTTTAGCTATCATCTTCCTAGTTTTGTCCCATAGCACAATACTGACTGAGAAAACTCCTCCATCTCAGAAAAAGCAAAAATCTTTTTGTTGTTACTAAAACATGGGATATAAAGCTCTCTTAAATTCTTCTATAAGCAGCCATCAAAAGAGCAGTACTGCTCTGAGGAAACAATATGGTGGCTCCTTGCTGGCAGCTGCCCTGGACAAACTTCTCCTCTTTTCTCCCCTCTTCACATTTTAAATGCAGAATATATTAAAAGCCTCTTCATTATGTGAAGCATATCTGGAGACAACATTGTGAAATAGGAAGAGAGTCTTGGCATTCCAAAGAACACTGCATTTTGGGATGAAGAGGAAGGAAAATAGAAAACGGGAAAGATCAATATTAAAGGTTCCAAGGAAAACAGGAGTTGTTGTTGTTACTTTTTTTTTTAAAACTGGAAAGTCAAAACGAAAGTGCAACTGCCTTCCAGATGAGGGTGTGGTGCTTGACGACAAAATGTAACGTGTCAGAGCAACTCAGATCATTTCTCTGAAGCACATCTCAGTTACAGCACCTCCTACCAGCCTGCTGACAAAAGGTTAGTTCTGCTTTATTCCTTACTGCTCTGTATGCTAGGTGTGATATATTTACAAGTAGAAAAGCTAGGATTTGCTCTTAATTAGGTCGGCTTTACTTAGAGACACCATTTCCAACTTTAAAATTAGATTATTTCGGTCAGACAGGTTACAGCTGAATGCAGAGAGGAAAAAAAATCTGTTTAAACTGGGAATATTAATGTCATTCAATATGTACTTGTACAATCCCACATGGAGTTTAAAAAGATAGAAACACTGAATCTGTATCTACATGAAAGGTTGGAATAATAATGCAAGGAACCATATGATGCTGTCTGTCAATAAATCCTTATATCTCCTGGAAAACAATGCTGGAAAAAAGAGCTGGAGTTCAGGGCTGCTGGGGTACCTGTGGGCAGTTTTGTACATGGGAACATTCCTTGTATGTGATAACACTCCTTTCTGTGCACATCCTGACCCGTCTCCAGCTGTAAGACTCAGCATAGCCACGCTGCTTTGATTCCATAAGAAATCCCACTCAAAGCACTGTGTGGGATAGAGGCTAAGTCTGTTCCACCACCGTTCAGCAGCTCCACAGGACAGCAGTGCTTTATGTAACGCACATGCACCTGTGCCTGAGAAACAACACAAGCTGGAGTGACAAATATGAATGGGTATGCTAGCCAAAACACAACTTTATTTTCAAGAGAGAAAAATCAACAGCTGAACACTACGTATCCGTTTCCATCAACAATTCCAGTCAGCCAAAACCAAGTCAGGCAGTAGAGCACGTTCCCTATATCACAGCCAAAGTACTTTGTGATACAGACTTCTGAAAGTCTGCACCAAAATGTTTATCATTTCGCTTTCAAGAAAGTCTGCCTGTGATCCAATTTGATTAAGTGTTCCCAGATGCATTCCGCAGTAACAGTTTAGATTACAGCCCAAGCTTTTCAATTAAAGTTTTATTTTTCTTCTAGCCTTGGCTAAGAGGATTAAATTTGCCCTGTAGTCTTCTACCAAAAAAAAAGACATTCGCTGCAGATGTTTGAATCTCTGCTCAAAGTATCATAAAGCTGCAAAGGATTACCCCTGCTGAAAAATCCTGCTAACACAGACTGTCAGGCACAGAACAGATAACCCCATGCCAAACTAAGAATTACATGGCTTCCCGTTCCTAGCATTTCAGTTAGGCAGAGCAAAATGACTGATTACAAGGCTTAATTTAAGAGTAATCACTGTTTAAAGTTTAATAGAAAAGTGTTTTGAAACGTTAACAAAAAAAAAAATTCAACAAAGTCATTAAGGGGAAAAGCCAAACCAGTTAATTTCCACCTGAAACAGTTCATAAAGTGTATACAACAGATTCACTGAATATATATATACATATAAAAATATCAAGTAAGAACAGAAATTATTCATTTTTGTCTGTTTAATCTCTCTGTGTTCCTGAGTATTAAATCAGTCAGTAACTTTTTTTCCTGGTAGACAGAAAATACTAAAAATATTTTTGAGAAGATACTTGTTTGTAATAAAGATTTAGCAACCCTTCATTTAAACCTTAGCTAAAAAACTGTGATGGTATTCAGAGTTTTGCCAAGCTTGAAAAAGAAAGGCATTAAGAGCTCTGGGCAGAATATCAGACAAGAATGTGTTTTCTTGTAACATCAGCCTCAAATTCTGAGACATTGCAGAAGATGAGAAAGGGGAATGTGCTTTCATCCTCAGCAGCTCTTTGCTGCTGCCATTAAGAAGTCTTTAATGCCATTTATTTCCAGGGAATGTGGCAGGGCGGTGCTGTGGTTTACATCTGAAAGAAGTTCGGCTAATTACTCAATGAACACAACCACTAGACAAGAAAATTCTGTAGGATGTGACCTGCTAAAGACTGAAGACGAGAACTTCAGTCTGAAACAGGCAGTGAGGATACAGCCTGAGTGTTTACAGAATGAATTCATCATGAGATAGGACTTGAAAAAAACAGCTGAGGTTGAGAACTGTTTGGGTGCTTGTGGGCAGTTTTGTATGTGGTAAGATTCCTTTGGGTGCATAACATCACAAGCTGTCTCCAGCAGTAAGACTCAGGGTACCCACATTGCTTTGATTCTGTAGGAGCAGACTAAACTCAGCCTGTGCCACAGCCGTTCAGGACTGACTCCATGGGACAGTTGTGTTTTACGTATCAAATTTCAAAACTTGAAGCGAATATCATTTCTCTGTTGTCTTCCTAACTCCGCCCTCCCCAACTCTTTCTTTTCATTTGACTTTCAGCTTTGTCATGGGCTGGGATGTGAACAACTCAACTGATTACTGGATTGAGGATGATGAGCATTATCTCAACTCTGCTATAGATTACAATACGTATGAGTTTCTCTGTGAAAAAGATGATGTGAGAAAATTCATGAAAGTATTCCTCCCTGTGCTCTATGCATTGACTTTCACTGTTGGAGTTGCTGGAAATTCATTAGTTGTTGCAGTTTACGCCTACTGCAAGAAACCAAAGACCAAGACAGATGTGTACATCATGCACCTAGCCATTGCTGATTTGCTCTTGCTCTTTACACTCCCCTTTTGGGCTGCAAACGCAGTGCGGGGATGGGAACTTGGAAACTCAATGTGCAAGCTCACTTCCTCGCTTTACACCATGAATTTCAGCTCTAGCATGCTGTTCCTGGCCTGTATCAGTGTGGATAGATATAGGGCCACCTCTGAATCCCAACGTCACAGAGGAGCTGGAAAACACTGCAGCATTACCTGCATCTGTGTATGGCTGTCTGCCATACTGCTCAGCATCCCTGAACTAATATTTAACCAAGTCATGATGCACAATAATAGGAATGAATGCCTTTCTATATTTCCACCGAACATGGAAACACTTTTAAAAGCAACCATTCAGATCCTAGAAGTTATCCTGGAGTTTCTGCTTCCTTTCCTAGTAATGCTGACCTGTTACTCAGTTACTGCTCGGGCAATCTTTAGATCTGCAAATGCTAAAAAATCTAGACCCTTCATGGTTCTGCTGGCAGTAGTGGCTGCTTTCATAATTACCCAGCTACCTTACAACATGGTTAAGTTATGGCGAGCCATAGATAGCATCTACCTATTGATTACTGACTGTGAAGCCAGTAAAACAATAGACATTGCACTCCAGGTCACCAAGAGCATAGCTCTGTTTCACACATGCCTGAACCCTCTTCTGTACGCCTTCCTGGGTGCTTCTTTTAAAACACGTGTTATGAAAATAGCAAAAAATTATGGGTACTGGAAAAGACAACAACAGCGTGAAGTACCTGAAGAAATTTCTATGGGTTCTGAAGTCCGTACTGAAGACACAATTAGCTTCACTATATAGACTGTTGCTTGCATTATCTTCATCAAAAAATGGATTACTTACTAACCTGCCAGCTACTATTTCAACAGCTGTTTCTCTGCAAGTGATCTTTCAGATGAATTTCGAAACCCACAGACTAGTCAAGACACTACACGGAGAGTTCAAAAACAGAACATGATCAAAATTAAGCATCAGGCAACAGAAAATACTGAAAGTGCTGGAAACAATTCAGGTATTATAAAACAACAACAACAAGCAGCAAAGGAAAACTGTAAAATCAAAAGGGTCACAGCAACAGGATATTAAATTCCTGTGTAATGAAAAATCTGCACGTCTAAATACCTATCTAAAGCAGAAAAGGAAACCATCAGCAATAAAATGACAGCACGGGTAACTTCATGCCAAAATTCAATAATCTTGTGTTTCTTCAAACTTCATAACGTTTGACTAATAACTCACAATTTTTTCTCCTTAGTTCTCATTCCAGAAACATAGTTGCAGCTTGAAATGAGATACCAGTTCACAACTAAGAGAAAAAAAAGCCATTTTCTGTGTGTTTACATATATGTATAGCAACAAGAACACCCTCCACAAAAAACACTAAATCCTGCTCTATAACTACCAAAACCAGTATTTCATCTCTCCATTTTCTGCTCAGCCTGAACTTCAGCAAACCCAGCCACCAACAAGAGGCACATTTCAGATCTCTGTAAATGTAACATCTAACATAAGCATCAAGGTAATGCAATCAAAGCATGAGCAGAAATGCAAGAAGTTTTAATGTTAACCTTCAGATACAGAGCCTGGTGGTTTTGGTTGGAATTTGTAGAATGAATGAGATAGCAAGGTAACTATAACCTTCCAAAATATGTAAAGATACAATAAAACATACAAGTATTCAAAGCGTACTGACTTTCATTTTGTTATGTACTTTGCTTTGTTTTAGCAGGTATTGGCATCTCAAGTGTAGGGTTTAAAGACTTGCTTTGTGAATGAGAAAGATTCTGATTCCACATGAACTTGTGACTGGTGGGTATTTGTAGTTTTTCCATTGAGAGGTACCAGAAGCTGTACCCTGCCACAGTGATGTGAGGATTCCGGGAAGAAGAAAAAGAAAACAACAGTTTTCCTATTTATCTCTAGAATAATTCAACATACATTGACAAAGTAGCTTTCTAAACACACAAAGCATTATTTACAACATATTGTCCCTGCCTTCAATCATCCTGTAGGGTCTAATAAAGAAGACAACAAGAATCTCTCATTTTCAGGCAGCGTTCCTAATTACATAACCATGGACTAAAAGAAAAAGCTCTACAATGACAGACAACAAACAACTGTCGCATAAGCAAAACACAGGCTTTTTCTCTCTGTTGAGATGACAAAAGCCTTTAGAACTTCTGTCCAGTATTCTGAGGAATAGTGGAACAATTAACAATGCTTGACAGACGGCCTACGCGTACACAAGCAGTCTCATCTGTTTAAACCAGACTAGAATCACTGTAAACATGCAAAGCGTGCACACAAAGCTTGGCAATAAACTCCAGTCCTTCCATGACGCAAATGACTTCCTTGTATGAAGTATGTATGTGTGAATTTTATTTGCCTTCACACAGTGGTTGCACCTGGAACAGTGTTCTGATTGGGCTGTCAGGCTCCTGGAATTCCCAAACATCCAACGTCCCCATGTTCACTCAGACTTGAGAGAAAAAAATAACCAAAGCCAACAAAAAAAAAACAACGCCAAAACACAAAATCAAAACCACCAGAAACAAAAGGAAACTGCCTGTGACAGAGCAGCAATCCAATCAGACAGGAAAGATACTGCCTAAGATAAAGCTGCATACACATCTCTCAAACTTCTTCATAATTCAGTGCCTTTTCCGTTTCCCCCTATGCAAATAATTATTTTTATTAGAGTTAGGACAAAACAAATAATGGTTACTCTCTTATGTTTACTGTTGATAACACACACAACTCACCCAAACCATTCTGTGAACTCATTTTATGAATAACCTATGTTGTGCATGACCTCTGAAAGAACTTTCCCATTACTTCCTTAGGAACTGCAAGTCATAACTGGGAGACACTGTCCCAGAGCAAGGGTAGCAGCTAGTAGTTAACTGACACTTTCAGGTTGAGATGCTAGACACTATGCCTCCCTCTGCCTCCAGATTTGCTGTGCTAGGAGAGAGAGCAAGCCCTATCTTCTGGAGATTCTCGGTATTGCACACAAAAGGTACTTAAACCACGCATTTGTTTACTCTGATTAGCAACTCAGCTTACTTAGTTAGCTTCCAAACTGTCACTGAATGATGATTTTTCAGAATAGGTCACTTATGTTTTGGTAAACAAACACACAAACCAAAAACAGTACTCCAAAGTCAGGGACATTCAGCACTTATAGCTCAATCTACCCATTTTTCTGGGAAGTTTCTTGTTAAAAAAAGGAAAATCACCTCTAAGAAGCAGACCATCCGCATCACAAAGTCTAGATTAACAATCAGCCAAAGTTTACTGAATGTCACAATGCACTCAAACTTCAAACACAAGCTGCCAAAAACAGTTTTAAGACTACAACCATAAATGTGTAAGTTACCTATGGGAATGAAGTATACTTTGAAGAACAGTAGCAGCACTCATTCTGTGAACTAAATGTAGAAATTCTGAAATGGACTCAAAACCACAACTGCTCTGTTGTTTCACCTGTGACTGCCTTTACTCAAGAAGAAATTCTCCACTTCAGAAATGAAAGACTAACGTTTCAGACTTTGTATTTATTTATTACAACTCTTAGGAAGAATTTTACATTTAGTCACTCTTATGTAGTGTTTCTGAACTTACCACTACTCCACCATTTCTTGCCATTAATCACGTAACTATTGCCATCTCGCTCAATGCTGCACTGCATATTGGTGGCATCACTCGAAGCCACATCAGGTTCTGCGTTAAAGAAAAAAACAACACACACACCACTGTATTAAATATACAGTCTGTAGTACTATCATCACAAATATATAGATCTAGATACACTCTAAAAACAGCACCACTGTTCTGCTCCCAGCAGAAAAAGCTGTTTGCAGTACCTCACTCTGCTGTGGTCAAAGACTTGGTATTTTCTGATGACATGTTATTCGTAGCCAACTTAAACATGCTGGTTCTTGAACTCAGACTTCCCTTTATAGTAAACAGACTTCATCTTTTCCCGATGTTTTAAATCCTTCCTCCCCTCAATCTACTTATAAATATCAGTCATCTCTCTCAGCCTTTGTTCTTCTAGGCTTTTTTCAAGTGAAATTAAAGAAACTTCAGTTTTTTTTCTGATGGATTATGAAATGAAGTTGCCAGAAAAGCATCACCAATGATCATCTGTCATCATCTTCCAAGTGAAACTATCGTCTCCCATTTGGTGCACACAGTGACACCTGGCTCTGCAAGGCTGAGTTCTCTTAACTCCTGCTGATGCAGGAAAATCAAGATTTTGCCATCACATATTCAAAAACTGCATTCCTAAATGAAGGGCCCAGCTTTCCAGAGATGCCACAAGCTCTGAGGGGTAAACATGAATATAATGCTGAGCTACAGACATAAAGCAAGTGCATCATATGATTTGCAAGTCACCTTAAGCTTATGTCTTAAAATCTCTATGATTTACTGCAAAACTACAATACTTATCAAAATTATATTTGTGCCTAGGTTTCTAGAGAACCCAAAAACACATTATAAAACCAGGATAAATTCTATTCTAACTCTGGTTCAGACAATAAAATGTTTTTTACTACTACTAAAAATAAATTGAAAATATATGGAAATCGTAATATGGCAGAATATTAATAATATGGTTATGCATTAATTCTCATAATCATACAATGGTTTCTGTTGGAAGAGAGCTCAAAGACCATCTAATTCCATCCCCTCCACTGTGGGCAGGGTTGCCAACCTCTAAGTCAGGAACTTGGATCAGGTTGCCTTCCATAACATGTATAAAATCATAAGTCGTTACTTTTTGCATATGGCATTGTAAAATTTCTGCCATTTGCCTCTCATTTTCTTCTGGAATAAAAACTTACCCGTCATGCAGAAGCAAGAACTAATCTTCCCTTCTAGAAGGGGCTCCAGCCACTCTTTCTTTTGCTCTTCAGTCCCATACATGTGCAGGACCTCCATGTTTCCAGTGTCTGTGAGAAACGAGCAGTTATGTTTATTTCTTCAGACACACAAATGGTAAGGCATTAAATGCCAGATGTTTTCAATGCTCTCAGTGCCACAGTTAAGGCACAGTGTTTGCTAACCAGGTGCGTGGCAGTTGAAAACCTCAGGAGCAATGAAGCGCTTCCCCGTTTCCTCAGCTATTAGCGCGTAGTCAAGCTGGCTGAGACCACTGACAGCCGGGAGAAAAAGATTCCACAGACCTTCTGCTTTGGCCATTTCCTGTCCAGAGAATCAGCAGGGCAAAACATTAGCAACATATCTTCAAACAGCAATAAAATTCTGGCTTGCTGGCCACTTTCTTCCTTCCTATGCCTAACACACTGTCCAACAATATCTGATGGCATTCCTCAGTAGCTATTTTCAACAGGTACAGTTTTGAGTTAAAGTTCAGATGTCCACCTCACAGAACTCAGGTCCGCTTTTCTCCTCTCTCATTTGTATCTCACAATTCCTTTTGCACACTTTCTTCTTTTCCTTTCAATTTCTCACTGTTTCTTTCCACACCGATGAGAAAACTTCTCCAGCAGTATACACAAGCATTTATTAAGGTCTGTGTCAGTGCCTGTTTCTTTCACTGCTAGAGCGCTCAAGAATATTTACTGTCCCATACCTTCAGTCTCTCAAGCACTGGTGGTTTCTTCCATCTTTCCTCAGTATTTCCATGTTTAGCATAGTATTCTGCTATTTCCTAAAACAGAGAATGTAAAAGTTTGTTTAAATTAACAACACCTATAACATACGCAAATTATGTTTTCTTTTCTGTCCCTACCCCTCAAAGTACCAGTATGAAATATTCAACACAACTTTTAATTATGTGGTTGGTTTCGTTAGAAAATTTAAAAATAGCAATCATTTCATTTTGCAAGACTTCAAATGCATCATGGAGATGACCCCAATCCTGGGGATGTTTTTTTATACACAGAAATGGGTTGAAGTCATTTAACGTGTGTGCTGACAATAGCAGAAGGTCAGCGTTCTCTGACAAAAAACACAACTGTGACCAACGGTACTACACGAGGGGAGTGAAGCCAAAATTAAAACCACAAATAAAAGCCTTATGTGCTGACCACTAAACATTAGGTTTCTAATCACAAAAGTCAATATATTAACTTTTTTTTTTATTGAAATATACACTTGTTTTCTGTCAACTGTTCAGCACATTATCTAAAGAGTCATTCCAAGCATCAGCATTTAGTTCCTAAGTAAAACTACATGCTAGTAATCCAAGTATTTTCCCATGTTCCAGTAACAAGCAGCACTCCTTCAAAAGTGCCCTAGGACATATTTTAGAACAAATAAATTATCATCTAACAAATTCAAAAGCAGAATTTACAAGTCCTGACTCACATTTCCCATTACCAGAAATAATTTACAAGCCCAACACTACTCATCTGGAAAGCTTTCATGGCTATTTGTGGTTCACTTGTTTTTAATCATGTGCACATAATTATTCTGAGGCTTCCTCAGAGAATTCAAAATTAGTTATACACAGACTTTTGGGAAACTCTGACATGAAGAGTTTCAAGTGTTAGACAGTCTGTCTAACACTTCTGCTTTTTCTTGGAATTGGAAAGCAAATTAGACAGGAAGAAAAAAACAAACAGGATTTAGAACACGTGAAATTGAATATTGTCTGTGAGCTTCCTAAAGAAAAGGAACACAATACCACAACAGGATGCTGGAAATTAGCATCTCTGCATGAGAATGTGAGACTTCAGGGTTTTTGTTAGAGGTAAAATACCTTTAAATATCATTTTGGGTTCTTCTTGCATTGGTTTTTTATTTGTTTGTTTGTTTTTAAGTATTTCTAAAACATTAAAAAATAGAAGTTTTAAAAGTAACTTTTCAATGTATATAAATCTTTGTATCAGCAAAAACAAAATTGCGTAGATGAAAACAATTTCTATTAATAATTTGCAATATATCACATTTATCACTGCATGAAAAACAAAGCTGTTCTTAAAAAAAAAAAAAGAAAGAAAGAAAGAAAGTATAGGAGGACATAACTTCATTGCATAGTTTTACATTTTTATAACCTCTGCTCAAAAAATGCTTGTTTATGAATAGGTTTAAAAAAAGCTTTTACCTTCTCAGCTGGATATATGTGCTGCTTCATGAATTGCTTTACTTTCAGCAGCATTTCTTGGCCTTTCCTACTTTGATAGAACAACTCTCCAGAAGTACTGTGCTGCACGCTGCTGAAAGACAACCTAAAGAACATCCAATGCAATCAGTAAGAACAGATTTTCCCACACAATGACATAAATTGCCTTATACAGACATTTAAATAAGTGAAGCTGTAAGTTTTGCCTCATCTTTGACNACCCCTCACCAGTTTTGTTGCCCAGTTTTGTTGTCCAGGAGTTTAGACCAATGTTACCTTTTTGAGAGCTCTAACCCTTTTTCTGCCAAAGGCTTCACCATCTTAGCAAATTCATGGCTATTCTCTGCAGAAGCATTTCCAATGAGATATCTAGCATATACACCCTACAACCCAAAAGAAAGACATAAATGGTATAATCATGTACTGAAAAACATCTCTCTTAGATTGGTGATTTCTTCAACAATGAAGTTACGCTTAAGTATACATGCTCTTAATTGGGAAAAGAAAAAAGAGCACTCAGATGGATTTTACTGGGATATGTTGATTCTGCTTTTAGTATATTTCTGATATATAGAGAGGAATAAGGATAGCTGGACAAGAACAAAATAAAACCAAACCAACCAACCCAAGACAGAAAAGCTGTTAAAAACCCTGAAGAAAATCATAAAAATTAGTAGAGTAAAAAAAATGTAGCTGTATTGGATACTATATACAAGCCCATTCTGTCCCTTCAGACAACAGACAGCAATACACACAATATTATTCACAACTACATTAACTACACGCATATACATTCTTATTCCAAATGACTAACAGGTAGCTTACAACACACTTGGTAACCTTATCTTAGGCTGCAACTCAAAAATGTACTCCTGCCCTGCAATGGATGAATATATAACATGATGTACTTCACAATGCAAGAATTAACAGTCCTGGAATTAACAGTCTTAAGCATCTAAAAGATACTGCTTCTACAGGAACAAACTGAAATACCTTTCCCATTATTGTCCAACAACAATTCACCATTTAAACAGCTATTACCAGCACACATATACTCATTAAAAAACCCCGTGACATTTCAGAAGTATTACCTGGGATATCCCTGCCATTTTAAAATATGACAAAGCAAGAAAAAAATTCATGTTGGGGATTGCAGTGCTAATACCCCGGCAGCGGCAGTAAATAGAAATGAGTTCTTCAAATGAGGGATTTTCTACAAAAAAAAACCAAAACACAATATTTTAGAATCTCAACGTTTTCTAGGATTTCTTTACCTCATTCTTCAAATATTTGAGTCATTTCATTAATACAGTAAAAACATAATATATTGTTCCTCATGAGCTCAGATATGGAGGGAGAAAAGGAAATAGGCACTGCATGAATTCTAGATAAACTCCCTCTTCCCAGTTCCACTTCAGTCAGGAAATCCACTGCACCACAGTTTTATTTTGTTTGGGGTTTTAAATAAATTTCAGTTTTCCCCCATTATCTCCAAAAAATGCTCAAAATAACTTTCTGTAGAATTAACATACTGCAGCAAACCTACATCCTACTAGAACAGAACTACCTTAAAACTATCAGCACATCTCCTACGATGAAGAAAACTGCAGAAAAGCTCTTTTCCAAGTGCAAAATGATGTACTTATTGATTTAACTTCTTACTGTTGTTTATAAAAGAGAATTCTACCACAGAATTCAGTTTGACAAAACAATTACAACTTCATACCTATGGTGCCTTTGAAATTGAAGACAGATCCTTGACCTAAGTCCTTCAGAGATGTAGGCCAGAAGTAGAACTGAGTAGCATATGCTAAGTCTGCTAAAGGATGACCAGTGGTTGAAAGCTCCCAGTCCAGCACTGCCAAAACACGAGCCTTAAATAAAAATAAAAACCTCAAGTGAATTGTAAGAATCTGTAGATGGACAACAGCCTCAGCATCCAGGAGCTTTCTTGCAGTATTGTGTGTTTAAGATTAAAAACATGCACTCTAGCTGTCCACAGCAAAAAGCATTTTAACTTAACACTACGAAAAGGTCTGCAAAAAATTAACATTTAATGTAGAGGCAGAAAATCACACCTTTTTCCACTGCAAATCTCCTTCAAATTCTACATTTTTGAGTAACATCCTCTCTGTCAGAAACTTCTGAACCGTTCTAGGCAAAGAATACAGTATGGACTTCTTTTTTTCCAGTCCTGCTGCATGCGTTATAAAAACACCATAATTTATTGTTATATTTTGCAATGATTAAAACTTACATAGGAAACTGAACTTATTAAACAAGACGGTCAGTCACCGTCCAGATGGTGACACAAGTTTCCATTGCTAGTGTCCTTGCAATGGTGGGTTGAGCTGCATTAGTGAAGACTCCCCAGAGAAACATTCTGACCAGTTCTTACACCCCAGCTGGCCTAGAACTCTAGAACTGTTTGAAACTACTTGTTCTGTTACGCCTATTAATAAAAAACCAACAATAATAAAAACACCTCAGGACGTATATACTCCGATGTAACACAAGGCTAACTTTTGCATTCAGGATGCCAAGGTCCCTTAAGCAGATAAACAGTAATTTTAAAATCATTTTCTCTAGATCTCAAAAGGGTAATTTGTTCATTAATTGAATCCATCTACTGAGAAGATTGGTATGTCCAAATCCCCATCTATAGTCTGCATTGCAAAGCCTTGGTCACAAATCCCAGGCAAATCCTCTGCTCACAACACAGCAAACAGCATGAAAAAAGAATAATGAAAATGCAATTATGCCAATAGAAAGGTAATAGATATTTATTTCCACAAACCAGAAAAAATCTCTTCTAGATGAAAAAGTAACTTCCGGGGTTCCTACGACTTACCCATGCTCCATAAGTAAGCGGCTTTGGTAGATTTCTTCCTTTGCTTCCACTGGTACCACATAATTTGCAAAAGCCACAGCAGTTAATTGAAGCCTTATCACAGATTTTAACAGGCTCTGGATCAGATGCTAATGCACTTCAGTAAGTGAGCCTTCAGTATGTCCTTAAGCAGCACTGAACTCAATAGGACTGATGCATACAAAATGTTTTGTTTCTAGACGCGGAAGTACAGACTAGATAGCAAATAATTTGAGTAACCAGCTCCTGCACTGAAAAACAGTACTATCCCAGGTACAAAAATACCTTACACAGAGCATGGGGAGGAGTTCTCTACTGTTTTTTCTCAAAATGTATAGAGGATGGAATTACAGAGAGAAGATTTCAAAGAGAGCCAAGTAGCTGTGATGAGTGAAAGCTAAGAGAATGAACAGATTGATATCCGTGCACACTTCTACACAGTCTTCACAATGACAGAGAAAATCATGACTAGAACATCCCGGTGAATGTCCAGTAACATGTACAAACAAATTGAGAACTACAAAGTACTAAACAGACAAATACATTTCAAATACCTCTGTTGGGTGAAAAATGATGTTATCTATTCTAAAATCCCCATGAATTAGGGTTTCTTCATTATCATCAGGAGGCAAGTTGTTTGCTAACCACTCTGCTAGCTCATTCATGGCAGGGATATCTGTATGAGCAGCTGCATCATACTGTCTTTTCCAAGTAGACACCTGAGAAAACACAAACACTTTAACAGTACTACAGAATTTATTGGAATGTAGCAGTAACTTCATACTGTGCAACAATGCTTTTAACTAACCGAAAGTGTTTAACTGATAAAATAAAAGTAACCATTGTACAAGTCATCTAAAACTAATTAATTAGCTTGAAAATCAAATCATTAAAGACCTGATGAAACGAGAGAATTTTTCCAAGAGCTGTACCTGTCTTCTGCAGTATCCAGGTCCTCTGCCATATCCTTGGAGACCCAGTGACCGCAAGTCAAAGGAGTGCAACTGAGCCAAAGTTTCTATCATTGCAAGATACAAAGCAGAACGCTCTGCTGGGCCCACCTCAGGCAGTGAGATGTTTCGGAAAATGCGACCCTAGAAACATTGTAAATCAGATATTTGGTGGGATGTGGGCATAGATGGAGAGATGTAAAGTTTATGCTTTGGTGGCTAAAACAAAAGCAGTGAAACAATACTTCCTATACAATCAAAAACTCCTTCCTCACTTGTTTCATTCTTTGCCCATGGCGGATAAAGGTTCTTTTTTTTCCTTAATACACTTTAGTTAATACATCAGCCCATCATCTTCCCATTTTCTTTTTTGTATGTGTTGTTGTTTTATATAATTAGAAACCCTTTGGACGCTCTTCCTTAGATCTCAAATTTCAGACTACAAAACACAACTGGATATTTTCACAGCTGTATTTCTCAGGGCTTCAGCTCCCCATTGAGTCTGAATTTCACAGAACCCTGCACTGCTGGCTCACATCACAGCTCATCAAACAAGCACAGCCACACAGAGGAGGATATGATAAAAGTGAAGAGGCCTAAACTCAAATCCTCCTCCCACAAGAATGCAAAACTGGTACAGCAGACTTAAACTCAGAATAAACCAAGTCTAACAGAAACAGTATCAACTCAGCCACAGCATGCTTAGTGATGGATGGCAGAGCTACGCTACGGTCTTTCTCCAAGTAGTGCTTGAGATGGAATCCTGCTTGCTTTTAAAGAAAAATGTGACTGTTCACAGATTACTGTTTTCAGCAACAAATGGGTTCTGTTGGTTCCAAGAATCCAGTATAACTTTGGAGCCTGACTGTTCTGTCTGAGTTATGAGTATGCTTTTCACAGTAGCAATATGGAGACATTTCACAATATTTTTCTGACAGCACAAAGGAGAAGAGGTTAAGTAATGAGCTGTATATTTTGGCAGAGCTGGAAACAAGCTCTGGAGAACCTGAAATCAGTAAGAATTTCTTAAAAATATGATTGGATTATTTATATTGGTATGCCAATGTTACATAGTTACATGTACCAAACTTACAAAACTTCATAAAAACTGGTAAGATTCTATTTAGACAACATAAAATCTGCTTGTAGTAGGGAGAAGAAAAATCTTTCAGATTGGTTGACCAACCTGCACATGCTGCATCACATAAAATTCTGTTCCAATGACAGAAACATCACTGCAGTACAACAGGGGCTCAGGGACTGGAAATCCAGCTGAAAATAATGCTTTCTGCACAAAATACTCTCTATCAACCTGAAGAAGACAATGAAAATTCGGGTCACTGCAAAGCTCTTAAAACGTAAATTATTATCTTACTGAGTACAGTTAATGACAATCTATTCTCTTTAATGTTTAATCAAGCGTACAGCATAGAAAACAAGTAATTCAATGCATTTTTAGAGACGTTCAACTGAAATAGACAGTGTCATCATGTACAAGAACTTAGTCCATCTGCAATTCAAAGCTTTTGGAGCTTGACAAGGAGTGTTACCTACCTTGTGGGCTTTAGGTAAAAGGGGGCCATGCGGCTTCTTCCTGAGCACATATGCCTTCTCACCCTTCTGAAGATAAAAGGTTGGATTTGACTGTCCTGAGCTACAAAGAGAAAGATTGCAATAACTTACTATGTAGATGCAAATTCACAAACTTTTAATGGAAATGGTGCAAAGTTCATTGTGACATGAACAAAATGAGCCTGAACAAAATGGCAAGATACAGAAAAGGGTTTCTCCTCAAGTCTTGTTTCAAACATACTCTTACAAAGATGGAAGTGATAGCCTACAAAATCAGGAGTCAGAGGCTGTATTGCTACACCTAACATGAAAATATCTTCTTCCACTGGAGACTAGTCAAAGATACTCAATTTGTTCTCCTGTGAAATGGGGATAGTATTCGCCTCTTCACTCTAAAGAGACATCATTAAAGTGATCGAGTGTTCAAGCAAAATTCACACTAGTCCACAACTATATTTTTTCTTCAGTGAGCTGTATTTTAAGCAGCGTAAGCTGAGAGAAAGCTCTTTAAACTGCTGATGAATTCTAACCAAACTCCCTTGTGTTCAGGCCTGGCCATCTATTCA
The DNA here is from genome assembly GCA_013399175.1 of Odontophorus gujanensis. Taxonomy (NCBI): domain Eukaryota; kingdom Metazoa; phylum Chordata; class Aves; order Galliformes; family Odontophoridae; genus Odontophorus; species Odontophorus gujanensis. Next base: position 1,251,798 of record VXAB01006126.1, on the reverse strand, counting down.
CATACATAACACTATTCTTAGGGGACTGCCTATAGCAACTCTTATGTGTTAAAGAATAAATGTTTCAGTGACATAGAATCCTAAAATGTACATGCTTCTACTCATATGTTTGTAAATGAACAACTTAAACCATTCATGACACACTGCTCGTCATTTCCTGATCAAGCGCATCCATCGCTGTCTTCCTTAAGGACCTGAGCTCACCCACATGCTACTCTCTCCTCTTCTTTATCATTTTTAAGACCTATTCTTAGTCCATTCAAAGACTGGACAAATATTGGAAAATCAAAATCAACCAGACATTTGCCTTTGTGCTCCCTGGGACACTTTTCTCCTTCTGGAGAAGGACTTTTTCTAAGGGAGTGTAGCTACAGGACAAGGGAAAATGGCTTTAAACTGGAGGAGGGTAGATTTAGACTAGCTATGAGGAAGAAATTCTCTGCTCTGAGGGTGGCGAGACACTGGAACAGGTTGCCCAGTGAAGCTGTGGATGCCTGCACCCTGGAAGCATTCAAGGCCAGGCTGGATGGGGCTGTGAGCAACCTGGTCTAGTGGGAGATATCCCTTCCTATACCAGGGGGTTGGAACTAGATGATGTTAAAGGCCTCTTTGAGCCCAAACCACTCTGTAATTCCAGTTCTCCATCAGTCAGTTAGGGTGTAGGCTGTAATAGAGCTTAACAGGTGTACCTCACAGATACTCTGCCTGGTACTAAAGTGATTTTGATTGGCTGAAGCCTCTAGGTGCAACAAGACAAACAGAAGAGTAACAACATAAATACTAGAGAACTTTTAGAAGACTTTTCTGTCAGCTGCTTTCACAGGGCCCCTCTTGGACTGAAGCACGTATGATGACTGGGGTACAGCTGAGGATTTCATTGATCAACCTTGTACATTTGCATCAGAACACAACAAAGAACTGCGTGCTGCTTCTTAGTGACAGGAACAGACAGGCACTGAGTTCAGGAGCCTGCGGAGCCACACTCACTGCTGCAACCCACTGCTTCCATCACGGTGTCAAGCATTTACCCACCTGGCTTCAAGCCCAGGGCTTCACAATCAATTTATTACGCCACTAATACTCTCCTGAGCGTTTTTGTTTGTTGAGCACTGAAAGGGCAACTAGGTAAACCACAGTTCACAACAACGCGCACTCTGCACCACAGAGCGATCACGCGCGTTCCCTGAGCCCGGAGGAAAGTCCACCAGAGCCACTGGGCTGCGGAGGTTGTTTCCTCTGTGTGAAAGGTCATCGCAGCAAACTCAGCCTTCCCCAGGTGAACATTTTAGGCGGCAAACAGCCCGCAGGGAACCACTACCGCCACAAACGGCCGGATCCGAGCCGCCCTCCCCACCCCTCAGCCGGGCACCGCACGACCGCCGAGGGCCTGCGAGCGACCCCCCTCACCTGTACTGCCTGACGGACAGAGCCCCCGCGGGCTGCTGGGGGAAGCCGGGCAGGCAGCGGCACAAGTACCGCTCCAGGTTGCCCTGATCGAAGCGGTGCTGCCGCCGCACCTCACTAGTGCCCGGCTCGGCCGCCATCCCCGCGCTGCGCCGCCGGCGTACGGAGATCGCCCGCCTACAGTAGCGTTACGCCCTCTACGGAGCCGCCCACCGTAGCGATACGCTCCGTGCGCATGAGCCCGCGGCGGCGTCGCGCTTCTTGCGGAGCCGCCCACCGTAGCGGTACGTTCTCTGCGTAGCGGCCTCGCTCCCGTCAGCCGCCGCGCTACGCTCTTTGCGGAGCCGCGTGTCGCTGGCATGGCGGACGTGGGGCGGCTGGAGCTGCTGGAGCGCCGTGTGCGGGAGCTGGAGCGGGAGCTGGAGCTGGCCCGAGGCGGGCAGGCTGCGGCGAGGGCCCGCATCGAGACCATGAGCCCGGAGGTGACGGACTCCAACCCCTACAGGTGCGGGTTGTGGGGGGGGAGGGAGCGGCATAGGGAGGGAAGAAATGAGGTGGATGTGAAAACAGTGTAAGTCGTCACCGACCTGCAGGATGGTTCGGGTTGGAAGGGACTCGAAGCCCACCCAACCCAACGTGGGCAGGGCTCACGCCCACCGGGTTAGGCTGCACACGGACTCATCTAACGTGGCCTTGAGTGCTTCAGGGATGGGGCACCCACAGCTTGTCTGGTAGCTCCGCCAGGGTCAGCACCTTCTTGTGTTTGCCAAAAAGGGCTGTATAGCTGTGTCTGTTAGACCATATCCAACAGCTGTCACAGCTGCAGTGAAAACAACAGGGCTGAGTCTACTGCTTGGCTGCCTTACTTGTAAAACAAAGGTGTTTTGCAACTTTAAATACCTGAAAAGCAAAGTTTCCATTAGAAATACGGAGAGTGTTTTGTTTATAATGATGCTGTTTTTCTTCGTAGTCGCTTGATGGCATTAAAAAGAATGGGAATTGTCAAAGATTATGAGGTAAGCATGTATCTGCCTTAAGGCAGCTGTGTATTTCCACCTCTCCCCGCTTGCCCTGGCCCCACAGGGATTGGTGTTGGTGCACTGGTCTGTATGTTATTTCTTTCCACAGAAAATCCGTACTTTCACAGTTGCTGTAGTAGGTGTGGGTGGAGTTGGCAGCGTGACTGCTGAGATGTTGACAAGGTGTGGCATTGGTAAGGTAATATGAGTTTTCTTCTATTTCTTTATAGAAGATAGACTAGTCCTCTTTATTAAAAGTTAGATTTGGTTTTCCTCTGTTGATTTTGCCTGAATGAAAGTACTGTGAAGAAAGCACTTGTGGATGGTATTTAAATAAAATAAATGAAGAGTCTTAAGTCTGCATTTTTCTTACATTAATAAAATTTATATAGTTCAGGCTTAGTCCTGTATCATGTGAGCTGTTTGGTTCTTGTCTTCTCTGCGCTCTTACATGAAGCCTGATCATCATACCAGATTATTGCAAGAGGAAAACAACAGGAAAAGGAGGGGGTAGCTCACATAGAAGATTAAGTCCTACATTATGAAGATAGGTTAATAGTTTGACATCTGTAGCAGATGTCAAATGTATTTTTACCACAAAAATTAGTTTGTCATGTGGCACTTACAGCTAAACATTTAGCAGCAGTTAGAGATAACTGATAATTTTCTTAATGAAAAAACTGCATCATCTCTGTATTACAAAGTATATTCCCCCTTCCTCTGCAGGAGCAATTCTTGTAGAGCAGCATCCTGTATCTAGAAAGGATGTTCTTTACGTTCAGCAATGTACCAATTCAAAATTCATAACAGTCAACATATGTGAGTATACCATAGGCACTTGAAGTTGTTTGTGAAGAGCTACCTGCCAAGACACAAGCGAAAGAAATGACATATTCTAGTTAATGCCAAAATGGCAAGTAGGAATGTGAGAAGAGTTGATAGCATACATGTAAATAATCTCTCTGATCTCTCGAATATATTTATAGTTTAGACCAAAATGCAATCTGTTGCTTATTTGTGTGTTTATTTAAACAGCAGCTGTTTAAAATGCCCTGTTCTAGAGCTCTATTTACGGAGTATTTGGAGGTTCACATGTGTCAATACAATCTTTATTGTAGCTTCTTCTGTTTGATTACGACAAAGTGGAACTGGCAAACATGAACAGACTCTTCTTCCAACCTCATCAAGCTGGATTAAGTAAAGTGCAAGCAGCAGAGCATACCTTGAGGTATGACTTACAGAAGTGGCCATCTAACTGTGTGTATCCAGGATACTGCTACAGCAAACCAGTGTTTCACACTTTATCACTTACAGAGTAGCATGGTCTACTGTGGGATTTGAGAATAGAACAGCTGGGGAGTGGTTGATATTTTAAGGATGGTTTTTGTCCTGCCCAGAACCTTAAGGTGAATGAACTTTCTGTTTATAGCTAATAATCCAGCATAAATCATTACATTTCAATATGTAGGTTGTTTGGTTGTTTTTGTCTGGGGGGGCGGGGTGGAGGGGGGGGGGGA
>VXAB01006126.1:1133635-1246906 GCA_013399175.1 Odontophorus gujanensis | reverse complement strand
GGGGTGGAGGGGGGGGGAGAGGGTCTCTTCATATAGTTTGTTTTGTTTTTTTACAATTATGGGTGCATTCTAGCCTTCAAAATGGAAGCTGAAGACTGTAGCAGTACTTTTGAAGTTAGGGAGTGAAATGCAAGTTACCATCTTTTTTAACGTTGCCTCATTTAATTCTTTGTTAAGAAACATTAATCCTGACGTGCAGTTTGAAGTACATAACTACAACATCACTACACTGGACAATTTTGAACATTTCATGGATAGAATAAGGTAATATGTGTGTTGTAATAGATACCATTTTCCTGATATAATTATTATGAGTGTATACTATACAATTATATTAATATAAATGCCCTTATATTTAAGTTCCAGCTTCAATGTGCTGCTATTCCTACTCCAGAATGAAGCTGCTATTTGTATCTTGTTTTGTATTTGCACAAGTTTTGTCAGAAGTATACTTCCCCTGTGCCTCTGTGCTTTTAAAGAAATGCATTGATTGCTGTGCTGGTATGACATTCTGCCAGCAGTTTCATGCAGACTTCTGCTGCTCGTTTCAGTAACGGTGCACTAGAGGAAGGGAAGCCTGTTGATCTTGTTCTAAGCTGTGTGGACAACTTTGAAGCTCGCATGGCAATTAACACGGTGAGACCATAGGCATAAGTTCATGGAGGTCAATTTTCTTTTATAAATACTGATAGGAATTGTGGGGACTACAGAAAAGATTGGAACTTTAAGGATCTTCTAAGAAAAGGGAACAGAATCTGATATTTTGCCCAGCTCTTGTAAGATGCATTTGGTGCAAATATAAGCACAGTATTTAAAGTTACTAGCAGCTTGTAGTTAGTAGAAGAGTTGTGTTGTGCTTTTTGCATTTCCAAGAAAGGTACTGTCAAATGTTTGTAGGTTAAATCTTACAAACTTTCTAATACTGTGTATCAAATAGTATACTTTTTGTATAATAAAAATGTCTTAAGGCATGCACCTAATCGTCCTGTTTTGCTTTATAGTTAGCAATCAACGCAGGGTGAATGCCAAATGCCTGGTTTGTTGTCCTACAGCTAGCTTAAGCTGCAGATTGCATACACTGAATGTACACAGATACTCTGGATCTGTATTTCTAAAAGCACAGAAAAAAAGCAAAACTCTTTAGAAGTAGTTTTTCCAATTAGATCCTATAGTGTGGGTCTAGTAACTGGATCTCTAATGCCTGTATTTGTTCAAAAACCATTCAACTCCTCAGGAAGTCACAAAGGCACAGCTTCATGAGAAGAAATTTAGTTGATTTATCCTTTGATAAACAATTTCTATTCTGCCTTTTCATGTTCCTCTTTCTGATCACAACCTTTCTGGGTTAAAGCACAAGGGTCACTGTGCTTAATCATTCTCAATTTACAACTTCTTTCATTAAACTTCTGCAATGCTGATGTGTATGTGTTTCTGTGTTTCTAAGGCCTGCAATGAACTTGGACAAATCTGGATGGAATCTGGAGTGAGTGAAAATGCGGTGTCGGGACACATACAGCTGATCATTCCTGGTGAATCTGCTTGTTTTGCGGTACGTGGCGCTTAGAGGGATTTGCTGGTTTCTTTCTCTTGAAGTGTGACTGGGAGTATAAAGATCAGCTGTCTAGTGAATGTAATCCTGGCACATATGATGGAGTAGCTTAAAATTGTGCGTGCGATCTGATTGTTGGTTTGGTTTTTATGTCTTTTTGTTTTTCTGTTTTTCTTTAATGCATTTTTGTTTAAACTGAATTTCTTTCCTTCCCCTCAGTGTGCTCCTCCACTTGTGGTTGCTGCAAATATTGATGAGAAAACATTAAAACGAGAAGGAGTTTGTGCAGCTAGTCTTCCAACAACAATGGGTGTTGTGGCTGGAATTCTCGTACAGAATGTTTTGAAGTAAGTGTCTGACTTGCTGCTAGGCAACATACAGCACCATAAGAGAACAGTTCCTTCAGGTTTCTTGAATAATGATTAATTTGGTTCTTTTTCTATTATTTATGACTTATTTGCTGAAAGTAGGTGACTACAGTTTATTTTAAGACAACTACAGCTTTCCTGGTCACTGGTATGAAAGTGTACTCTAAAAGTTCTGTTGTCAGGTTTGTACTTGTGTGTAAAGATCTGTTTTCTGTGTTTCCAGGTATCTTTTAAATTTTGGTACTGTGAGTTACTATCTTGGCTACAATGCAATGCAGGATTTCTTTCCAACTATGGCTATGAAGCCAAATCCGCAGTGTAGTGATCAAAATTGCAGGAAACAGCAAGAAAATTATAAGGTAAAATCGGGGTTGTTCAGCCTGGAGAAGAGAATGCTCTGGGGAGAACTTAACAGATGATTTATCTGTGTGGGGCCTAAAGGAAAAAGCTGAGGAGAGACTCTCAGGGAGTATGGTGACAGGACAAGGATTAATGGCTTTAAACTGAAAGAGGTACATTTAGATGATATGTAAGGAAGAAATTCTTTACTCACAGAATGGTGAGGCACTGGCAAAGGCTGCCTAGAGAAACTAAGGATGTTCCATAGCTGAAAGTGTCCAGAGTCAGCCTGGATGGGGCTCTGGCAGCTCTAATGGCAGGTGTCCCTGCCCGCTGCAGGGGATTGGAATCAGATAGTCTTTATGGTTTGGGCTAGAAGGAACCTTTCCACAATTCTGTTAAACTGCACAACCTTTCTGGCAGGTCATATTGTTGAGTGTAAATGGTCTTGTTTTAATTTGCAGGTATTCTGCCTTTTCATGCCTAATAAATTTCAAAATAGTGACTGTATCTTAAAATAGGTATAAATACTAGATTTTATCTTCCTTGCTGTTGAAAATTGAACTGCTATATATACTGAATCTTTTTAATTATATTTTTCCTTCAGATAAAAGAAGCTGCACAACCAAAACAAGAAGAAATTCATCAGGAAGAAGAAATAGTGCACGAAGACAACGACTGGGGTAAGTAGTCAGCTGATGATTAAGTGAAACTTGATACTGGGAACAGCATTTAAATTCTTTGTTTTGGGTGAGGGAGCATGGACTTGTAAACTACAAACAATAGGATGCATGACAATGTGTAACTGCTGCTGATTTTTCACAGGTTTTGACAGTAATGCTGAAACAATTTGATATAGTTTTAATATAAAGAGCATGTTTTAGGTTCAAAAGCTTAGCAGTGTTTAAATAAAATACTTGGTTATTCTTATCTGCAAGTTACATGTATGGAAGCATTTTGTAAAGGGAAAACGTGTTATTGTTAATGAAGTAGTTGAAGGTCTTTCTGCTTTTATTTTTTTTCTGTTTCAGAAAATTAGCTGCAAGTTTGTTCTTCCTATAATGTAGCGATTAAAGAATTCTTCTGACTTTTAATGGAGTTTTCTATTCCTTTTAATGCAAAGGCATCGAGTTAGTATCAGAAACTACAGAAGATGAGCTGAAGGCTGCTTCTGGTCCAGTACCTGATCTTCCTGCTGGAATTACTGTAGCATATACTATCCCAAACAAGGTAATATATTTATTATTTACAAAGGCACTAGTTTTTTGAATAAATCTTACAGACTAAATGTATAAGATTAGCTACTTTGGTTACTCTTTAAACCTTAAAATAAAGCATCATCTTAAACAAGTCTGGTAAAACTGAAGCTCAGTACATTCGGCTGGTGTCTTCTATAGTTCTGTGTTTCCATGAAATATATTTCCTTAAATATGGACATTAGTGTGAATGTAGTTCTGAAGTGATAGGAGTGAATGTATTTCTTAGGGTAGGAAGGCAAAGAAATAAGAATTTCTCAGCTGATACTTTTGTGACTGATATTTTCACTATCTTTACCTTTCTGAAAGTATGCACTGTCAAAGTGCAGTTAGCATACCTGGGGAACACGCAATGTGTGTGTTTTGCAACCTCACCTTTCAAACTCGAGTCAGAATGGGGTTTCTGATTTCTGGACCAGTGTGCTGAGTTGAGCCTAATCTTGTAATGGAGTGGTTGGTTCTGGGAAAGAGTGATGTAACTGCAAGAAATCTCGTTTGTGTAGATGATTTTGTGTGCTTCTTCTGTTGCTGACCTTTTCTTCATTTTACTACCAGGAAGAGAATCTGACAGCTGAAGAAACAGTGTCTGAGTCTGAAGAAAGCCTGGAAGAACTCATGGCCAAAATGCGGAACTTGTAGCAAAACAAATACTAAGGGCAAACATAGAAGATTGGATTGACATCAGGTTTCAAGTAGACTTTTGTTCCCTCCACTGAAGCTTATCTTTACATGTCTAATGAAATGGAACTGTTTTATAGGTGGGAAGTAGACAGACTTATCCTTGTTTATATTTTGTTGTCTTTTCATGGTTTTAACATACAGAGTTGCACTACTGTAAGTTTTAATTTTTCAGCATTGTTGAGGTCCAGATAATCAATGGGAAATTTAAGGAGATGGATGAGTTTAAAAAAAAAAAAAAAGGGAAAAAAAGATATGTATAGCACACGATATGCAATATCAATATTAAATTATGAAAATATAGTATGAAACATATGAAAGATGAAATCTGCTGGCTGGAGTGGATAGAATAGGTCAGGGGCAGTTGATAGGGCCTCACTCATTGCTGCTTCTCATATTCCATGCACTTGAACTAGGTTGTTCACTGGACTGTGTTTAAAGTCTTGGCGTGGATTATGTTGTATGTTTTTTCAGTGAGTAAATGGAACACTTCAGCCTTTGTATCAGCCTTAAATACTCCTGGTATGGATATATATATTTAACTTTAATGTTTTTTTTGTTTTATTGGTTATTTTTCCATTTTTTACTACTGCTTGTTTATAATTAGCTGCCTGTATGTGATAGTGCTTTGAGTATGAAGAGACATAGAAGGCTTTTGTTAGCAGGTAATTAGGCTAGCAGGCTGCATATTGGCATGTCATCACTTCAACAGGTTGATGCTTCCTCTGGCAAAATCCATAAGAATCAACAGTTACACTGGGATGCACAGATTTTTCTCTCTGAAAATCAAACTGTTTTAACTGTTTTTTAAACTATCCCCATCGTATGGGCTATTTAATGTACGTAATCAATGTTTGTGTAGGAAGGCTCCTAAAATCAGATGCTCTAAAGGTTTGCTGTTGCAAACATCTAAACTGAGTGCCTGAACTATTGCATTTGTCCTGTAGATAATGATAAGGCAGTGGTATTTACTTCAAATTATCATGTTTTAAATTGACCTGTAAATGTACACGTTGTGTAGTGCCAGTTCCTTACAAACCTGAAGTACTGACTTCAGGTATTTCAACTATGGGTGTCTGATCCAGAATGTTATTACTACTTAGATTTGGCTTAGAAGATTGTAAATTGTAGTATCTCCAGTGATACAAATATTTCTAACTGAGGATATACAAAAATCTTTCTGCAGCACAGTGCAGCTAAGACAATCTGCCAGTATGTGTTAGCAGCGTTATATGAGCAGCAGGTAAAAAGAGAGCAATATTTTGGAGGTCCTTCTGTCTCTTAGGGTTGCTTGTGTTAAAAAAACAAACAAACAAAAAAAAACAAAAAAAAACCTAATTTCAAAGGAATGATACAAGCTTCAGAATGTGTCATCTCCACAGCTAATATGAGACTGCATTATTTATACAAAAATCATCTTAGAAGTTAGTGAGGGTTTTATTCCCAGGAGAGTGTTGGTTTTAGATGGAGATCAGTTTTGGTGAAAACATTTAAGAAATAAATTGTAAAGAGTAAAGGGAAATACAGAAATCAGTGTCAGTAAGCCTGTTAGCATGGTGTGTTATTTAAGTGTTACATTCCTTTGTGAGACACTTTACCTTTCTGTTGGGAACAGTAAACGTGAGGCACACACTTGACTCAGGAGAACGGTTCTCTCACTTCTCCAAGTGTAGTTAAACTGGACTTTCTTTGGCTGCCAGGACTGCTGTCACATGACTGACAGCACTACAGGAAGTAACTTTAACCATTTTACTTCATATGTAATTCTGTGAGCAAATCAATACCTTTTTGTTTGTGCACTTTCAAAGTATGGAAATGCTTTTGTATTACTTTCATACGTTCATATACAGGAAAACTTTGAAGTAGAAAATACTTAGAGAAGTCTGTTCGTATAGTTCTGATTGTTTAGAAATAAGGATCAGGGCAAAAACAAAAAGCAGCTTGAAGAATCTTTTTCCAGTTAAAAAGACTGTATATTTACAAGTATAGTATATTTCTACCATAAAATCTTATGGAAAATTTATTACTTTTTTGTTATGAACTAACAAATTAAACTTACTGCAATGTTTTTGTTTGGCTTTGTTTGCTGGCGATCATAGAAATGAAGGTCTCTGCTTTTAATGCCTCTCACAAATGTTATTGAAATGTTGATGTTCTGTCCATGTGATTTAATCTCCATTGAAATTGAGACTTTCTTTTGATGTGGATCTCTCTCTAAGGAAATTAAATAAATGACAAAATTTGGCTTATACTAGATCTACAACTTGCTTGGTTGTTTTTTTTTGTCATGTTTTGTTTTTTAAATGCATGTTTTGACCATAGCTACAAAGCTTATGGCCAATACACTGCCAGCAAGATTCTCCACTGTTAATCACAGTCCCATTATACTTTCTGTTAATATTTTTCTTTGAGTTGATAGGGAAAGCTTACTATTTCATTGCTATCTTTGCTAACTGTACCATGGATGGTCAAGATCTGCTACTTCTAGAGCCTGATGTATTCTTCCAAAAGTAGCTATGCAAATGATGAAGAAACAGGAGGAAGGTCACTCAAAGAACAGTAATGATTCAGAACTAGAAATCATTAAGTGAAGAAAGTTTGATAAGATGGGAGGTCTAGAAAGCAGTTTCCTATTTCAACTAGAAGCGTTAAGGAAACAGAGCAAGATATTTCCCTGTACGTGTTAAAATCAGAACCAAGTTCATAGGCTAACTCAGATATCTGTTAATTAATGCTATAGGATTTAAAGAAAAATATTATCACACCTTAGAAAAGTAAGCAGCAGAAACAAATAGAAATCTCCTTTCCACCCTTCTCAACTTCTTTTTCATTCTCCTTATTCCGTTGCAGTCCTGCCAACATCAGTTTCTAAGGTGGCTGGAACACAGTGGAAACGTTGTCTCATTAAAAAAAACCTTTTACTGAAGAGAAATGTCGGAGTGCTGTTACAAAGATCAAAGCTTCCTGCTACTTTGTAACAACTTAAATCTACTTTTACTTGTAATAACTAATCTAAGTTACTTGTAATAACTTAGATCTACTTTTTAATCCTTTTTTAACTAAGCCTTAACCTACTGGGTTGCATGTTTGTTCTGCCAGTTTCATACACCCTTCCTTTTAAAACCTTTCTTACCAGAACAAGGGCTAGAAGAGGAACCTCTTTTAACTCAATTCCAAAACTTTAGTCTGAAAGTGGAAAAATTAACTCCAAAAGGGGATCTATTCACAAGTCATACTCTGAATAAAAACTGATTTGAAACTGCTTCTTCTGAGTGACTAAGAAATTAAAGAAAATACAGCAGGTAGATTTGATTAGCATCTTTTTATTTGGTGGCAAACTATTTTGCATTGGTAGATTCTTCCAGCTAACACAAGCGTTCTTGGATTTCAAAGGATTCAATGAGATTTAGTACTTGAAGTATCTTTAAAGGTTTAACAATAAGACATTTTATCATACTCCTCCTTATTCAGATTCCTTACTGAAAACATTTTCACTGAACAACTACAGTTGCTGAATCTGACAAGAGTTTTACTTGTATACAGTGATATGTATAGATACATTTGCTTCCCAAGGAAACCGATTATTTTTGCAGAAGTCTCTTGAATCCACGTTTGTTTAAAAGTGAAATTACCTCACAGGTAAAACTTTGTGAAAAACAGTATTGTGACTTTTTCAAAATCATTATAATGTCAGAAACATTAAACTGAAAAAGTCACAAGCTTCTGAAGAGGCCAAGAAGGCTGATGAAACAAAAATACATAAATACACTAAGCCAGGCTGTTACAACATAGAACTACTACCATATAAAATATATCCCATTGGTTCGATTTATCATGTTGTAATCCTGGCACTTTTAGACTAAGAGGTATTAAATCTATACTTTTTTTGGCACTGACTATAGTTTGAGCAAGTACCTCTTGCACATATCTGCTCACAGTGAAAGAAACTCACTTTGTACCATACAGTCCACAGAACTAATGTGGCAGGATTCCAAGATTAAAGATGTTTTCCGTTCATTCACAAAGACAGTCTTGACTAAGTCCCAAAGTAGTAATTTATCTCAGGAAAAATAGGTTTTCTTCATAAGTTTATGTATAACAATAGAGCAATGGAAACTACCTGTTCTTTGAGCAGGTTTATATCACCTTTGTCCAGGTTCCAGGAAAATGTTTGGCGATAATGCACTTTTTAAACTGAATGTGTCTCCACTCGATGAGTGTCGAGAAATTGCTTTTCCACCTATTAACAAAGTCTCTGCTTCTTTTATTTCCATAGCTCTCTTGTAAAGTTCAGCTGCCTTCTCAAAATCTCCTCCTTCATAGCTTGGGAGAAAAGTAAAACAAAGACAAAACAAACACATAAATCTTGTCTCTCAATTTATTCAGACTGAAATGCATACCATGCAATCAGCAAGCGTAATTGAGGCTCCCTACTTTCCTAACACACAAGGCCAATATATGTCATTTTTTTCTGCTAACTTTTATAGCTATATGATTTTTGTAGGGCTAGAGCGTATCATCTTACCTGAGCACTGCCAAGTTTTTCAGAGTTTCTCCCACACGAGGATGCATATGACCAAAGCTGTCTTCATAAATCTTTAACGCCCGTTCATAAAGAGGTAAAGCTTCAGTCTGCTTTTTCTTTGGGTATTAGAAAGTTGTTTGTTATAAAAGTGTATTACTTTTGTTACTGCTTTTTTTCCTACATATTACCAGTGCATCCTGGATAGAAATTAACGCATATTCAGCAATGGAAAAGGTGCTTTGTGTTCTCAATACTGCTGGTAGATGAGCATGATAATTGAGAATGTCAAAGCCACAAGCTTTCACTTGCAAATCCTATTCTCATTAACCTGTTCCCAATTAGCGCATGGTCCTCCTAGGCAGTTTTGAAAAATCTCAATATATGTACCAGAAAAAGTTCTAAGTTGCCAAATGCTCTTTAATTTTACCTGAAGCAGCATTAATCACTGATTAAAATCGATGTGCAGATTGCAAAAGCAGAGAAAAGAAGAAACAGCTCACTCCCATTGACACTAATTCAGGAATTCAGTAATAAGTTGACTGCATTTCCTTTAAATCCCATTTTAGTTGTTAGTTAAAAAAGTCAGCTGTTAGAGCTCTCAGATTTTTAGATATGCAGTGTCACAGCTGCTTAACGTGGGCACTCTGAGTTCATGAGAACACATTTCAAAAGATTATGTTACCCAGTGAGTCAGCAGTGGAGCTGTGTTTCTTCATACCACACTGTATTGATAGAAATGGTGTATTCTGCCATAGCCCGGTGAAGCATGTGGGCATTCTGAACCATCTACAGAGCCCAACTGTCCTCATGTAACATCACTCACAGCAATTATCTGATCCCTGCGTGCACCTTCCTTCCCTAATATCCTTCCATTTCTTTAAACTGAACCTAAGTATTTGTGGGTTCCTTAAGGAGCTCCCTTATAAATGTGATTACATTATTTTGGTGTTACTTAGGTTATTAAAAAAGCCCACGACAGGAATGCTGAACACGGAAAGGATGACAAACTCACCATCTGACAATAAAGAACAGCCAGATTCACCAAAGCCGTGGCTACACTGGGGTGTTTGGGGCCAAACGACTTCTGTCGAATTTCAACAGCTAGTTCATACAGAGGAACAGCCTTGTCAAGCTTTCCCTGCAAACAACATGGCAAAAAACAATTCAGTTGTCTTGCTGTATCAAAATGATCATAGATGATGATGAGGCTAAAATCTACTTTGAACAAAAAGCTTGGGCCATTCTAACTGTTTCCAGAATAAGGGTTTAACTTTGGTCAATTCACAGTTCTATTCCACACAGATTATTCACTGTGAATAGATATTAAGTTTAGTTTTCCAAAATACTCAGCATATTCAACTCCAGATAACGTGTTTCTCAGCTATGTCTGCTTCTTCCTTTTCGTTTCATTTTCTTTCACAAGAGTCTAATTTACAAGACTGTTATAAAGATTTTCAGTTGTATTTTTCTCAAGTAATTTTCTCCGTTTGCATTTCCTCATTCTGCCATAAATGAGAGCAGAGAGCTTATTCTTTGTTCCAAATCTTACTGGTGATATGGGAATGAGAATGGAGCTGCCTTCACTTAGGAGCAGTTTTCAGATTACTTCAGATTCAGCTGTTTGCACTGTCTTCTCTGGAGCAGCTCTGGTGTTCAACGCCACATCAACAGCTCATCACTTCCTATTCACCGTGTTGAGACTTTGGCTTCTAGGCCAACTTCTCTAAAATTCTCCTCTTATATCCCAATCAGTTTTAATGCAGATTATTTTTCCATTAAATGTTTTCTTCCAAATTTGAATCTACTCCCATATTAACCAGATAGACTTCAGAAATATGTTTAGATTTTCATTAATAGAATGTGAGTTCTCAAATTTAATAGCAATGACAAGCTTAATAGTCCAAAATTCCACTGTGTAGTGGTTCACCATTACTGCAAAATTCAATCCAAATTTTCTCCTTATTTTTTTCAAGACATCACAGTGTCACAGACTGAAGGCAACCAGCAATATATCTGGAAAAAAATACTTATAAATAATTGTCATTTTCTATATCTGATACTTGTCCATTTTTTCCTTCATTCTCTGTGTCATTAATTCACCACACAAATTAATTTATGCTACTTAAGAGCTGCTGGATACAAATACTGAGTGCTTTTCCCATTTCTAGAAGCGTCAGTGTTAGAAGCCAAGGTGAGCAGAGAACATGGAACCCAAAACCATTTTGTGCATTTATTAAAACATTTCGAAATGATGAAACATAGAGAAGTCTGGACTTCTGTTAATGTTATTTCAGACAATGTGTTTAGTGGGGAACGTAACTCTCATCTTTCACTGCATCAACATAAGTTGGAAATGGCTCAGTCACACAGTTTATTTGTGAAGTGCTGTCTCCCTCGTGAGCCAGCCTTAAGTAAAGCACTGTCTCCATTAAGAACCTTCAAATTAGTCTCAGATTGACTGTAAAGTTCAATGTTATTCTGCATTATCTAAAACATGACTCATCATGTTTTAGTTTTAGAGACATCAAAACATGTCTCAATAAACTCTTGTATATGGACATCACGTACAAGCCAGAACTCAAATACAGCTGGCAAGAGCTTCCCCTGCTGCAACAAAAGCACTAGCTTTTAAGCAGATGAGAAATTCTCCTTCACGGTGAATACTGGGCACATACTGGACACTGAAGACGTTACTCACAAATGGTTTTCCTTTAAGCAAAGTTTGTCCTGAAATAGTTACCAGACTTTTTGTAAATAAAGTCCCTCCGACATGCATCTTTTATAGTGCATGTACATAGCTGACAAAACAGCCCCTCTCCTTTTGCATGAAGACTGTGACACTGCAAGCCCTTATGTTATTTTAGGTGATGTGAAGAGATAACAGGGTTGTGCTCACCATCTTTTTGTACAGCACTGCCAGGTGTTTCACTGTGTAAGCCAAGGAGGGATGATCTGGAGCCAGTGCTCTCCTTCTGATGTCCAAAGCTTTTTCATAGAGTTCTTCGGCCTTATCATAGTGCTTCTTTTCGTTGTACAGGGCTGCCAGATTGTTCAAGGACTGTGCACAGTCGGGATGGTTGGGTCCCAGGACTCTTTCTCTCATTTCCAGGGAGCGCTTCAGAAAAAGTTCTGCTGTCCTACAGAACACATTTGAGGAGCAATATTTTAAAGCTGTTAACATCTGTACAGGCTGATGTGACTGAAACAGAATAAGCTCAGTCTCAGAAACTGTAGAAAGCATGCAGGCTGATCCTAAGAAGCAGACAGAATTCATGTATTTCAGTGTAGTACTTAAGCAGCTTAACTTTCCACTTAATGTGGAAAACTGAGAAACCAGTCTAGTAGGTTTCAGCAAACATGAAACTAACCCCACAGCTGCTCAATTCTTTAATTCAGCCTGTATCTTCAGATATGCGAGTAACTCTTATTCAAAAAATTCTACTGACTTTTGTGCAACTCCCCGCAGCAGTCAAGTACTTCCACAGATGAAGCAATAGTGGAATGTGAAGTAAAGGTTCAGAACACATCACACAGTTTTCAAATAACTGTGAAGAGTTTAACAAATATTGCAGGATTCAGCAGGTAGCTTTCATACCAAAGGGGGAAAGACCTAACAACGATTCATGATCAGGTGATCATATCTGTATCATTTGTGATGAGCTAGATTCTTACAGTAGAATCTATTTGGAAGTGACAAAATGGAAAAGACACTCTGTAATGCCACTATTGAAGCATTTTCCAATCAAAAACACACCTTTCATCTCACTAGCATAGCGTACTACCATACCATTATGGATTTATAGCACTTTCTTTACCTCGAACAATGAGTGATCCCCACATAATACTGGCAGCATCCATTATAACTGGATATTTTTTCATCCTGACACACACACCAGTTTTGTGTGACTATGTTTCCCGACAGTGTAGTTTAGTAAATCAGGAAAATCCACTTCACATTAGAGAAAGACCATTTATACAGAACTGTACATTCAAATCTGGAGCTCTTAACACAGGCGTTGAAAGGTGTTCTCTCTAAGCAAGGACCAAAGGATGAAGCAGGACACATAGCAACTGCTAGTGACAGATTCTTCTGCCATTGATTTCATTCTTATTGTATCAAATTATCACTAAATTCAATCTTGAACTCACAGATTCAGAAGAGACACACAACAGCCATCAAAATTACTTAAACCTTAACCAGAACAAGGTCCATACTTTTACTCACATGTGAAACATCAGATATATGTTTTCACTGCATATGAGCAATGTGGAATTTAAAACAGTTCTGAATGAGATTAGATAGATATTCATCCTCTATGATCAGCCAGTTTCATGTGGCATCATGAGGGTAAAAAAAAACAAGCAACAACAAAAAAAAACACCACCTATTTTCAACAGCTGTTACAAATCAAGGCCTTTGCTGCAAAAATCCCACATTTAACAGAGATGCAGATTCCAAATTATAATATACTACTGCTGTTCTCCAAGAACTACTTGCAATTTAAACATCAAATAGAGGGAGAAGATAAAAATACTTCACACTTTCCTTCTTTCCTGGAGAGATTCAGTTCAGGAGATCAGGACATAAGATTACTCTACACTTCACTCATAACATCCACTTTTAGACTGCTTTGTGGAACAAAGAAATCACTAACCATGTGATCAGAACTGCACTGTACATGCTTATCCCCTTCATCAATACCCCTGCTTATCTCAATCTGCATTTAGAGAGCCCTTGTGCTGCTCCATCCTCTTTTGCTCTTAGAAGATCTGCAGGGTGAGAGCCTGAGGATAACACATATTGTGAGTAAATATTTAACACATGATCTCTTTTAATACTCGCAACTTAAGTGATGTGAAAAACATAATCCTGATGTTCAAGGATGAACACTACAAAGGATGGTGACAATTTTAACCATGAAACATCCGTTCTGAATGCAGAAAATACACTCATTTGTTAGTACAAGTTAGTGGCATCAAGTCTATAAAATTTGAGTGAATTTCACAGTAAACAAAAACAGAATGAACCACAGAAATCACCACAATGCGTGTCTGACCAGCCCTCTAAATTTAATGCTAGTTCTCTACACTTTGCTTCCATGTGTGATCTATGAGAACACTCCGTGGAGCCGTCAAGAAGCACACAACTTACTCAAGATTATTTTGCAGGTAATAAAGTACTCCAAGCTCATTGAGGGTTCGAGCATTGTCTGGTGTATCCTTGCCCAACGTGAGCTCTTCCAGTTGCAGGGCTCTTTGACGCAGAAGAGCAAAGCCACACTACAGCGAAACACACAGTAAGTCAACCATCATTACTTTCAAAGTATGTTATTGAAGACAAGAAAATTAGAAGACTGTAGTTTTGTGCCAAAGGAGGAAAACAATTCTACTCAATTCCTGTTCTCAAGCTCGATGGCATTCTGCTTATTTACAATCTGATGTTAAGTTTTACCAAACACACTTTCAGGAAATCTAAGTTACTGTGCTTTAGTATAGCTCTCTTCTTCCTATACTGTACATACTAATTTATTTAAACTCCACAGTTCAAATAACCAATTCAGATGAAATTCTTAAGTTTATAAACTTAAAAAAATCAAGCCAACCTCCTTTCCTAGATGCCATACCCAGGTTCTTTGAAGTATAGTTCAGGGCTTCACATGGATCTTAGCTGCCAAGCTAACGCTTAAAAAATATGCGGCCGTATACACTTAGCCTTGATCTCTGCAGTATTAACAGAAATATCTGTGCAGCAGAGCTCATTACAAAAAAGGTAAAAATCCCTGTGATCCAAATTCATTTGTATCTAAGCACAACAGAAATAGCAATATTTTTATGGCTTTTCATCACTTTCATCAGAGCTATAACAAGAGCTCTGGACTTACTAGTTGAACTTATAGTACAGGCANATAGTAATAATAATAACAACAACAGAAAAGAAAAAGAGGGAAAATCCTCATCATGGCACATAATACTTTTACTGGGATTAACCATTGCTATAAGGATTCTGTTCCACAGTATTTGTAGGTCAAAGGCCTCTGTTATCTTTGGGGAATACCCTTCTCCATTGCCGTTTTGACAGCTAATTCTATCAGCAGTAAGTCTGCACTCCCAAAATGCATATACCCACATATTTCTTTTCCACTTGTCAACTCTATACCAGTTGTCCCGATTCATCTCCACTTCCAGAGTAGTATAAGGGCAGTTACCAAAACCACTGCTAGGCCACCTCACTGCCTATGCCTCCAATTATCAAAAGCATTTGAGTATCAGATTTGTCAGCTCTGCATGCACATTTTATCATCTATTTAACAGAGCCACAGCGTGCCTGCATTCCTTGTAAACATCAAACATCTCCTTACCAGACTGCCTTTCCGTCTTGCTGCTTTTTGGCGTATTTTGAAGGACTTTTTCCTCAACTGCTCAGCTTGTTCATATCTGAAAACAGTTATTTGCAGTGTTAGGAGAATGCCAAATGTAGCTGGGTGTTCTGGAAAGCTTCTAAGTCATTTAAGTGTATAATGAGAACTTAAGAATGTTGAAAAAAAATCACTTTTTGCTCAAGATAAAGAAAATCCAAAATGCCTGGGGACAGATAATGCTTCTCCATCACCTCTGACTCATTAGAAGCTTGTTGGAATACTAAGCACAACAGTTGACCTCTACTGGGTGGCCTGCGACAAGAATACAGAGAGCATGCTCATTGTTGAGTTACAGAACTCTAAAGAAGAAGTATAGAAACAGTCTGACTTCATGAAGAAAATATATGCAAACTTATTTTTGTTCCACCTCCACATAAAAGAAAAACACTAGCATAGTCAATCTTACTTGTTCTGCTTTTGGTACAACATGGCAAGAGCATCAAGTTCACGGGCTACCCGAGGATGTTCAGCTCCGTAAGCATTTTCAGAGATTTCCAGTGCCTGTTTATACAACTGTTCAGCATTCCCAAACTTCTTCCACTGGACATAAACTCCTGCTAACTGGTGAAGTGATTGTGCCACCCTTGGGTGGTCTGGATCCAGTGCAGTCTCTCGAATCTCCAGAGACCGCTGCAAAGGAGCTACAGCCTGTAAGAACAAGGTTCAGAATATGATGACAGCAGGCAACATCTTGAATGCTACAATAATGTAACAGCTGCAACAGAAAGCACACATTCAGCTCTGCTTAATTTGCCTCCTTGCTGTTACAAGTCTCTAAATGTACTCACCTGACTGAGAAGACCTAGGTCCTTAAGAAACCGTCCCAGGGTCTCATAAAGATCAGCCAGGCAGATCATACTTTCCTCTCCCTCACAGCTTTTTTCATATTCTTTCAGAGAGTCAAAATACTCAGCTGCCATAGAGCTCTTATCTTTCCCAACCAGCTGCCAGTAACTCAGCAATTCTGCAAAATGTCCCCTGTTTTAACAAGGAAATAAGAAGCTCATCTTATCTCTGACACCTCTCTCTTCAGATTGATGCTGCGTTAGAAGAATAGGGCAATATGCATGAATTTTTCTCTTTATCATACAGAGACAATGTGTTGAGACTGTTGCTGTTCAACACTAGTATTTATGCCTTTACCAAAGCCCCAGTTACAACAGAAATGAAAAAATGCACAATTTATATGAAAGCAAGGTCACCAGTGCATTACCACTTCAGCCTCTACTATTTAAGTTCCTTCAATCTATATCCACCATTTTCTGATTTATACTTTAAAATAAATAATTATAAATTACTTCATATTTAATGGGCTTGATGAAAAAAAAAATACTCTGAAACATTCCCACCCCCGAAGCAGTGCCTAACTTTGTACCTTTTGTAAAGGTTCTGAGACACAAAGAGATTCAAAAGACACTTGTGTAGCCTTTGCTTGTCACCCTGCTGTTGGAAAAGCCAGGGAAGTTCATCTGCACTTCTCCAAGTCACTCGGTCTCGACTGTTGAAAGAAAAGTCATAAAAATATAAATGGAGAGACATAATATTACTCATCAATTTGATGTGAAAAAAGGCAATTATACATGTGCCATGTCGGAGTGTTTAAATAAACAGACAGACTGTTATTAAACCTATGTGCTCTGTTTTCTCACATCTTTATTCTACCGTTACCTGAGAGGGCCCTGGGACCCCCAGGACATCACAGGAAGCTCTTCCTCTCTCACACGTGCTAATCTGGATCTCCCAACATAACAGTAGCCCAGAAACACTGTCCCTTTGTGTCTCCTTTCTCTGTGCACGCTGTGGCCCTGTTGGCTAGCTGCTACCCAACGGCACATGCTCTGAGCATCAGCACTCCACAGCTGGGACACTGACTGAGGACTCAAAATGCAAACCTATTTTTCAATACAGGTATGAACTTGTAACTTTTCAGCTGTACTATTGGACCTCCTCTTATGTATGTGCCTATTGCTTGCTGAATGCAAGGTCTCTTGTCTCTTCTAGTTCCAAGAAACCTCAAATTTCCTAGCATTTACTAAGAGTTAAGAATCTATGTGGGATCAGTTACCACAAAATCACAGACACATTACGAGTTTATGCCACAGATTATCACATGGTAACTCCTCTTCCTTTACCACCATAGTCCTCAATCTTTTCCAATATTAAAAAGCAATATACCAATAATAAACAAGTCAAAAGACAGTGAGGGTTTTGTAGGGTTATTTTGCAGTGATGATTTACTATACGGGGTCCAAAAATATATAATAATAAAAAAATAATAATCCAAGAGGCACATCTTGAGGAATTATGACCTACCTTAGCTGCATGGTGAAATAGTCCACAAGTTTTTGTCTATAGGCTGAAACAACATTTGCACCTTCTTCCATATACTCTAATCTCACCATCTCCCAAGCCTGAAAGAGAATATAACTGAGAGAGGGAGTATGCACTTAATTTGTTAAGTACAAACAATACAGAGAGAATTATGACAGAATTTACTTAATCAAACAAGCCCCAAGTTGCAAGATCTTCTTCTGAAGGCACAACAAATGTTGTCATGTAGTGTACCAAATTCCTGGTTGTCCAGATAACATTACCTTCTCCTTCAATTCAGTTTGTTATTATGGAACCAGTGCTTTCTAAGACACATTGAGTTAACATCTAACAGTCAGATTCTGAAGGCTTGAAATGCCAGCTTTTCAACTGCTAAACAACACTGATCACCACTGGCAACACCGATCTAGTAGTTTTCAAAGTGATTCTAATATCAGGCAAAAAGTTAAGGAAAACTGGATGAGCAGCACAAATCTATCTACATAGTTAATAACCAAACTTATCAAAAGAAGAGCAGGGATTAAAGGTGTAATATGGCAAAGGAACAACTTAAATTATGAGACAGAAAATTAATTCTGAATGTAGGTGTAAAGTTGAATGAACATAAACAGATTGAAACGTCTTTCACATCTACCACAATGCAGTCAAGACCAAAATCTGGACAAAAGCTTTTGCATTGGTAGTATTTCATTTGCACATATTTAGAACTAAAGAAGTTACCTGGAGATGCTGGAACTTTAGCAAACCACAGCCATATGTCAGCAAACACATTTTGTGCAGGCTATGAACAAGTGAGGCTAGCACTACAGAAGACAGCTCAGGATAAAGTTCCATCAGCTCTGATTCGCTCACCCCATTGTGGCTAACACCAATGACACACAGTATCTACGTAAAGCAGAAAAATCATCTTATGCAGTTAGTTTGCAACATCTGCTGCAGAGCTCAGATGCACTGAAATTCAAAAGAAAACACTGGGCATCACTGTGCATAACTTTACACATCAAGGAAAAAAAAGCTACCTACACAAACCCTTTCCTCAGCGTTAATGACTTAGTAGTCTAAAAAGGGGAAGCACCAAATGGGACCATTAACCAAAAACTGGGATGAACAAATGTTTCCCTAGATCTTCCTCCAAACCATTTAGGGGAAAAAGTAAATCCATTGCCATAAGGGATTTTAATCCAAGTAAAATATGCTGAAGATGCTGCCAGAATCAAAGAACTTCTTGCAATAGTTGAGTGTCATGTCTTAATTCAAAATAAATGTTCCACAAAACAAAGAAATCCTGTAGAGGCAGGAAAAGGAATCAGAAATCTAACATACTGTGCCTTATATTCACAGAACATTATGTTTTGATTAGATTCACTGTGCTTAACCCTGTGGTCAGGGTATCAAAGGAAGTGTTAATTCTGTATCATATCTTAGAGAAGTTGGAGAAGTTCTGTTTTGATCTGTGAGATAATGATTTACTTTAAATTCAATACAAAGAAGTTGTATGTTACGCAACAGTTAAAATTAGTTTAATAAAATTTTCTGTCTATAGTTAATAATGTAACATTCTCTGAATTATACATTTAAACATACATAAATCAGTATTTACTTTTAATTTAAGAAGAAAACTTTACAGGAAAGGATATACATCTCCTGTATAAAGCATTCTCTGCTTACCTCTTTCAAAAGACCTTTCTCCTTATCACTGCACAGTGATTCTTGAATTGATCTCAAAACAAGCCTGTACAGAGACACTGTGTCTTGGCATTGGAAACACTGTTGAAGGGTTTCATCAATATTTCCTGTACTTCCAACACTGAGAAGATGGACAAAAGGAACATGGTTTAGCATATTAAATTCAACTGAGCATAACAAATTAGCAAAAAGTTCTACCACAAAAATGCTCCGAATTCCTACTAAGAGGCTCAAAGTGCCTGGCAAGATTAAAACCAAAAGAGCTGAAATTCCTGAAGCCACCTATCAGATTTCTCTAAGTAACATTAACATTTTTATTTCCATGAAGAGGTGTGTTGCAGTGTTCCCTCCTCCAGCAAGTGCACACAGTAAGAGTATCAAACTGGATGAAGATAAAACCACATGCTGCTGTTTCACCTAATGCATTTACAAGGCATATTTTCAAGAGCAATTAAGCATTCCAGAATGTAAAACAGCAACAAAAAAAGAAAGAAAATCAGTCACCCAGAGTACATTATCATCTTCTAGGAGTCTCTAGATTATAAATGAGGCTTTCCCAACAAGATGAAGTCTAGGTTAATAATAAACCAGTGCACATGGATATATTCTGTTGCACAAGAAAGAAGATTAATTTTCTCCACAGCAGGAATTATGCAATTAAATATCATGTGCGGGATGTTAAACTAAGCAATCACTGAACTCTCTTTTAGCCTTAAAATCTATGAGGCAAGCTATCTGGTACATCAGTAAATACAACAGACCTGAATTAAACCATTTAACAAAACAATAACATCATTCTCCAAATGCCACTAAAAAGCATTAAGGTAATTGCTGCATCTAAAAACTAAAGGAACAAAAAAAGAAAAGAAAACTAGAAGTTAGATGTATACATTGAGAGCTGTATGAATTCACAGTAAAATAATGACAGAGATTAGATGCTCCCATTTACTACCATTGCATTTCCAGTCAGGGAAGTGGGAAATCTCAGATACTGCTCTCCTGTTCTTTCTTAGGAGGATTCATTCTATATAAAATGACTGTGCATCAAAATGCTAGCAAATCCACTTGCAAACCTTCTAATCTAGTGACAACCACAACTGCAGGATCATCCGTACCTACCGAGCAATGGTTCTGCCCAGAAGAGTGACATACAAAGCATTGCAAGTTGTGGCAGAACGACAATGTCTCTCAAGCTTTTTCTCCTATAAGATTTTAAACAAAAAGATAAATCATCCACACCAACAAGAAGTTCATGTTCTGACAAGAAAATAGAAGTTTCAGACATGTTTCTATTTGTAACATCTGAAAAGTATGACATGAAATTAGAGCACAAAATACTGCATGTTTTTCTAGATACAGTAGCATACAAGGTAAAGTTTCCCTTCCAATTTAGGATGAAAACAGTTGGGATTTAATCACTACATCTCTAAAGATGAGGATTACCTTACAGCATCAATCTCGAAGGCAAAGAGGTAAAATTACTTTTCCCCACTTAGTCAATCACTGCTACATGATTATGAAGTACTAAAGCTTTTAAGAGTCTAAAATGAAAGAATATGCTTATGGCAATATGTGCAACCATACAGTTTTCCAGTTAATAATTTACACTGTTGCATCTGTGCTTTGAGGCTGAGCCATGAGGTAAAAAAACAAAAACAAAAACAAAAACATAAAAAAAACAACAACCTCAAACTGCATTCTGTTTTGAGCAGTATTACTTAGCTAAATACACTACTTTGGTAGCTGTACTTGTTTCATCTTTCCATGTTTTCAATGGAAGTTTTACAAGAGTAAAGTACTTTAGAAAAACTACCTAAGACTTACCTGCTCTTTAGTCAATTTAACATTTGCAGAGCTACATTCTGCACTAATGAGAGCTTTAACGTCTTTGGAATTCAGTGGATCAAGATGAAGAGTAGGCCACAGCCTTTGGTAAGAGAGAACAAAATTATACTCAGATCTTAGAGAGTGAGGAAAAAAAATACATCAAAGTTCCAAAGTTTTTAATGATTTATATCAAATCAGTAATTGAATTTATTCCCTGCTACTAAAAAATTCTAACCATCAATAGCCAAGTTTCCACTTTTAGCCTTATTCTGGATCTACATCACCGTATTGTGGTTCCTGATATGCATGTGATTGCATTTAGTACATTTTCCCACACAGTCATGTGGATAAATCCATCAGAATAAAACAAAATTCTGGTTTCATAACAAATAAAACCTTCCCCCACTGCAGTTATAGTATATGAGTACAGTCCATTGTACTCAGTTGCAAAACCTTAGCTATTGATTACATTTACTTTTACTGAAAATATTTTCTTTAAGCCAAGCTACTTTGAAACATCTCATAAACATAACATACCTCCAAGCCTGCGGACACGTTTCTACATTCACTGATACAATCACTCTCACGTTCACTGGCAGTGGATCTATCAGCCATTTCATATGCTTTTCAGCTTGCTTAAAAACAGATTTTGATTATTTAATAGAAATGTTCAAAACAAATGCCAGAAGTTGATGGGTTTCATTCATCACACAGCTCAGAGAATAGAGTCTTGAGTTCTCCAGTGTCCTTACAAATTGTTCATGATCTGACTCTTGAAACAGTACTAAATGATCCAGTGATACCAGCACAATTGAACATTAAATAAAGCAACAGAACACTACTGTTAACATGTCTGCCTTGAAGATTGGGTTATTTGCCCAGCAAACAGTTCACAGTGGTGAATTTTTACACAAATAATATATCTGGGCTGTTCGTAAACAAAGCTGTTAAAAAGGCAATAACAAAACAAAACAAAACAGAAAACCCCACAACCCACAGATTTCATCTATAAAACTGAAAGATTATTTTACCTCATATGCACTTGCTGTATATTATTCTAAATGTGCTCATTACACTAAAGCAAACATTTACGTCTCAGCTATGCAGATACACCTGAAATTATTGCAATAGTCAACTTTTCTTTCGGACTGACAAATGGTAAGCATTCTGAAAATATACCTGTATTTGGTCAATAGAATCAATAATTATAATTATGCTGCCTTGATGACGTGCAGAAAGTTTCTCCAGCCAACGGGGAAACTCTTCCAGAAGTTTAGCTGGATCCAAAGTCAGAGGCGACACTAACCAAGAATGTTGCATAAGCTGCAGAATTATAAACATACATAACAAATTCTACTTTAGAAGTCAACTATGAGAGTGGAATAAAGATCCACAGACACAAAAGAGAAAAATTATGTAACAGTGGGGTAATTCTAGTCAAGTTCACATAGGATTCTTTTCTTCTAGGTTATAAAGAACAAAGAATATGTATTGAATTCATTGTACAATTCTACAAAGAGAACGTAAGTTTACACAAGGGACAAGGGATTTGGAGACTTAAAAGGACTTCAAAGTTGTGCAGGTAAAAAAAGGTGGACCTCTAAAATAGAAAATTGCTAGGAGCGCACAGTTGATTTCATTTTTCTAAATGGTTTTAGTCCTGCAAGGTCTTTTTTTTGCCACTATATGAAGAAAAAAGGAAAAGGAAGTTCAGACCCTGGCACAAAAGTACTTTTCATTTATTTCCCAAATATCCAACACACAATTCAAAAATAAATGGACATGGAAAAGAGACTACACATTCCATTCTATAATATCTTATGCTTTCATTACTCTTGATGGATGTAGAAGAGCCTGGGTAAATTCTCTGGATCACCACACAGACACTGGCACTTTCCAATGAATCATGCAAAGCAGAGTATATAATAATACAGCATACCTTTAAAGTAAGGCGTTTAATTATTAATGCAGATTCTGAACTGGTAGACATGGGTCTCCCAACAAAGTGATAAAGAATCAGAGTGTTTGGTGAATGCTTCTGCTGCAAGTGAATCCTACAGAGAGAGATAAAGACAACACTCAAACAACCAAACAAAAACCACCCATATATAACAGATTACTTTTCCAAACGTAACTTAAAAATTATGAGTTTTGCCAAAGGAGTTAGAATATCTGAGTTAGAGGGGTTCAGCGTTTACCTTACAAAACGTCAGATGTTTTCTGATGTGTAATTGAACTGTTTATGTCTCTTCAGTTTTGCTCCCCCCAGTACCAGCAGCCATTAACAACTACCCTTTGTGGCACTGGATATTCATAGGATATTGAGCTTTATAGAAGTAATGGCACTATCAATCCAATTTTTATGACAGCAAATCCTATAATAATCTATGAGTGACCATAAAATACACTGCTATGATAAACTATCTGATCTTTTTTTTATCTGAGTAAAAAAGACTCCAAAGGATTGCTTTAGGTACAAAAGAAGGGCAAGAAGAGCTACAGAAACCATCTAAGTATGTTGCACAAGGACAGATTTGTAGGATTTTGCCACTGGAGTCACGGAGTTGTTAAAGCCAGTCCAATTACCCAACCGTTACAAAACTTACCAGGATTGCTTCATGATCAATTTACACCTTAATTAAACTGAAACAATACATGAAATGTAATGGAAATATTTTTCTTAAATTTTACAGAAAATAAAAAAATTAAAAATGGAAAGAAAAACAGGGGAAAGGAAGAAAAAAGATAAAACAAAACCAGGAAAAAAGATAAAGGGAAAGGACAAGGAAAAGTTACATTTAAAAGAGTAAGGCAAATTAAAAAGAGCAAAATATTACACTACCATTTTGACAGAAGGAGAGATTTCCCAGAGCCTGGTCCTCCTGATACAAGCAGAGGTGGAATTGGTGCTGGTGCTGCTACTAGGTCATTTAGACGTTCAAAATACTTTAAAAAAGAAATAACCATTACAAACATTCTGCTGTTTAAGAAAAATACATATTGCTGTTACTCTAAACCATCTTAAACCTAAAGCCATGTGTAATAACATTTATAATGAAAGCTTAAAGGACAAAATTTATTATCTCTTGAATGAAATACAAAGTACATGCAGGTTTTTTTCAAAACTTGATATGGTAAGAGCTTTCAGTGTTAATAAACTGAACTGCCTTTAATATAGTAAAGTAACTGGGTACTATGCTCATTCAGGCTTTTTTCCTCCCTCCAGGTCTCAACTACTCTTCTGTTTCGGATACATTTGCTAGGAGAAAGCCTTCAAAGTTTGTGTGCAGCATGATACTATGAAGCCACTAAGCACACAAAAGTAACAGTCTCTTTCCCACACGAAAGTCCAACAGTGCTATGGCAGCTTTCAGGATGATTTAAAAGCAAAACAAAACAAAATGCCCTTAATTCACTTCAGAGAAATACTTTGTCTGCAGATAAGAAGTAGAGACACATTAAGATACATATATATGTTTTCTTTTAATACTCTATTATTTTACTGTTCTGGTATGTTGTAAAGTTAGCACAATCCTGCAACTCACTGCCAATATATGAACAGCAAAGTAAAAGAATAAACAGTACTAGTAAAATTGGGATCCTAATTTATACTAACACAGAGACTGCATCTTTACATTATATCACAACATTGCCCAGATCAGATGTGACATCACTTTCTGTGGCTTCAATGTTTTTTACTTTCTATATTTATTACACTTCCCCTGCATATATCTGTTCTCAACACCTACATATTGAAATGCTTTAAAAAATTATTTCCAATAACAGGGCAGCACTGAGTTATTCAATACACCTTTACCTTTAAATTTACTGTGTTATTTTTAAATATGTCTGGTTGTACAATGAGATGAAATCTTTGCATTAGCCATCTGCATAAAACCTAACTCCAGATGTCAAGATAGAGCTCCAGTTTCCTTCAAAAAAGACATTCAGAGCTTTTCCTTATTGACATTCAAAGTGTAAGAGAACACTCAATTCCTGGCACACCATTCTAGTGCTTTTCCCCAGTGTAGAAACAACAACTGCTTCTTCATCAATGCCATTCAACAACAGGCAAACTGGCATCTCTCCCAGAAAATAAATATGCCATCTACATAAGACATATGGCTTCTCCTAGCCTAAGGAGTAGCAGCCACAAAGATGTTCTCAGACACAACTTCTTCGGTAGAACAACATCTTGCCTCACGAGAGGGAAATGAGCGATGGCTTCCTCTGCATCCATATACATTTCTAGTGTACCTACTTTCTCAAATCCCAGCTCACATGTTGAATTAGAGGCTTGCTGAAAAGCTTCCATCTGTTCTTGTTCATCATGTGCGTCCCACAGTACATCGCCAAAAACTTCTTCCTCAGGAGCAGTGGACTCTTCCTTATTACCCAAATCTTTGCCTTCCAGTTCTGTCATTTCACAGCCCAATATATCCTGAGTGAAACAGTATAATGTGGAAACAACTGCAATTGTAACTTTAAAAAGTTTAGATGCATACAGTGTTACTCTCAATGCCACAGTGTTATGAATGCAACTCTACTAATATCAATATGCTCATCTCCTTTCACACTGGCAGGGAATGCAACTGTGTTAACAGGCTATTAGATGAATCAAAGGGAACTCAAAACAAACAGGTCTCTATAATCTAATTTTACTCTTCTACCAGTGGAAGCAACACACTACAAGGAATGCTAAGGAGAGAATGGACTACGCAATCTTTCATTATTCCATTAGGAACATCCCATTAACAGAGAATTTAGTCCAACGTTTGATCCCTTGAACATGTTATTCCTGCTTTTTTGTAGAAAAACACTGCTTAGTTCTGTTTTAAGATTTTCTTGCTTAGCAGGTGGTAGTGATGCAACACAAAAAGAATACCTCAATTGCATTGAATCGGCATATCACAATCGCACTGACAGCATTTGAGATCATAAATCTGAGTAGGAAAACAAAAAGCAGTGAAGTATTCAGTATCCTACCTGTTTAATTATCTTCTCCACACAAGTATAGATTTCATATGTTCCTTCCTCCACATCTCCCACATGATCAATCATCTGAAAAAATAAATGACAAACATGAAGTAACCCTGAATCCAATTGGGAATAGTATTTAGGACTTAAAACTTTCTGCAACACATTTAAAATCACTTTTTATGCACTCCTCAGGTAGGATTCATTTTGTTTAAGCATTTAAAACTTTGGCATTTAGTTTCAGCTGTTCTCAACAGTCCCTTCTACAGACAGAGACAATAGGCAACTCAGCTATTTTGAGATCAAGGAATATCTCCAGAGGTACACATCTTCGGTGGTTGCAGAGGGGCCTTAATAAAGACCTTTGCCATTTACATAGCTAAATGCAGATGAGAAATTCCATCCCTATAGCACTGGGATTTTTTTTTCAGTACAAATGCAGTGTATTTTCTCTCTCCTGTCAATGAAAAATTTAATCTTCATGAATTCCAGATTCAACTATCTACTCATATAATGAGTATCCAGAGCAATGAGTGCAACGTAATTTCTCTGAAAATCTTAATACTACTAACATTTGATCTTATTCATCGCAGGAAAGTAAGCCTTCTAAAATTCAATAGCATTTGAAATACCATACCTTTGCTTTGTTCACATAAGATATTTGCTCAATTAACTGCTGCACCGAGTCTGAGCTGACTCTGTCATCACCCATCCTGTGGTAAATCAGACGGGGCTTTTCTTCCGGATTTTTCAAGAAGGCTTCTTCACAGTCTTCCAACAAACAACTAGATTGGAAATCAGCATTCTTGTGCTATATTACACTGCTGTAGTAAATAGCTCAATCAATACAAGCTCCGAAGATGGGTTTCACTGCAAAATCTAATTCAAAAGTCATATCTATTTACAACAAGGATAACCAAAAATTTCATTTGAGAACTTAAGATAAACCCAGAAGAAAAGAACATTTAAAAGACAAATTTATGCTACTTGTACTATAAATATAAAGACTTGGTTAATTTTCATGGTTAATGCCTTGTAAATTGAAAGTCCATCTTCCTGTCATACCAAAATGCAAAGTGAAAAATAATTGCTTTGCATGGAAATAAAATGGGTTCAGATGTGATTAACAAATATTATATATGCTCTGCCACCCCCTCTCTAAAGGCTCTGTCTTATTCCTTGAAGAAGGAATACACATTATAAGGGAGAGACCATCAGTATTTGTAAGATGTAGGATAGCCTCTTAACCAATCTCCAAAGCATTTAGTAAGTGTGAAGGAATTGAATCCATGGTTATCAAACCGAGCAGTCTACTTCTGTTCCACAAAAGAAACCATGTGATTTGGGGATGCTGACAACAGCAGACAGGATTTCTCAAATACTATTTTCTTCATATAAGCACTATGAGTTTTGTCACAGATTTTGTAAGAGAAATAATTAAATACCATTTGTAGAAGTACTCTTCTGTGTTGTTGACGGCTTCTGCTGCTTGATTGTTCTTTTGTTGTTATTGTTTGTTTGTTTGTTTTGGGAGGACAGGAATTTATTCTTAAATACTTGTGACATGCATGTAAAACTGGGTTATTTGGCAACAGTGTTCCTCTGGGGGGGCAATGGCCTTTCAGCAGCTGACACTCAGAGCATAAACGTACAGCTGCTGTATGAAAACAAATCAAAACAATCTGTGGTACCTGGCTGCTACCTAATGCACTCCACTACTATGAATCTTAGCTACCACAGTCTTAAACCAGTTTTTAGATTTCCGGGGAAGGATGTTTTGCTTACAGAACCAGTAGGTCTTGTAAATACAAGAGCTCTAATAATGCAGCTGTGAAACCTTACGAGCTCAGAATCTATCCCTAATCTGAAACTTAATGCATTCCAGTACTTAAGAGACTTTTGCTTCTATACAGACATTTTGGAACGATCATTCCATGAACTTCTATATTACATTCTCTAATCCTTTTTTAATCTCTTTTTCAGCAAAATTAATTCCCCTTTCGCCCAAACCAAGAAAACCAACTTATCTGCCCAAAACTCCCAAATGCATAATAAAAAGACCTAACACAGTTCTAAAAATATATTCAGTTCAGTGTTTTTCATTTAGTGAGTTATGCTTCTTATTCTAGGAGGTTAGGTAAATAGAACTAAATACTGAAGAAAAATAGAATGTGTTGCATCACCATCTTAAAACATCATTAAGTTCAGTAAATTCGTCTGTGCAACGCTAGCATAAGGTACTGCACAGAAGAGCCATGAAATCAAGCCAGAAAGAAGACAGAGACAAAAAATGACACAGGACAGAACAAAACCAAAATACTATGGGCAGGTGGAAGGACAGATAAGCAAATGAAAAACACTGAAGACATTTGTGCCAGCCCCTTTGAATTCTTAAGATTCCAGCAATGTGCTTGGCAGAATCTGTTCCTGGAAAGCAAAACATTTCCTTCTTACAAAGACATTTCATGCTGTATTTTAACAGAATCTATAGATACAGGAAAAAGTAAATGACAAAACTGACATATTCTTTTAACCTTTTGCATCAATAAACCTAAAAGTTGAAGGCAAATCACTTAGAAGATACCACCTCAGGAATTGTACAGAATAAAGTACCAGAGACAATTAAATAAGCTATACACTATGCATAAATTACCAGTTTCCATTTGTTTTCCGAGCCTGGAAAATACTCACCTTGGCAAAGTTAAATGTAGGAGTAAAATGACTAACGAACTTTTTTCAATTTCCCGTTTTCTTACTTCTTTAAAATGACTGTCATTTGCTGCTGGAAAGTGAACAACTTGAAAGAAGTAGCCCATTGTTTCACAGATTCTTTGAAGTTTTGGTGAGTAGTTCTGAAAGCAAATTTGAATCACTGCTTTATTTCTAAATCTGTATATATTTTCTAGATAGATCTCATTATTTCTCCTCTATATAATTTCTTCCTCTGAAGTCCTTGACAAGACTTCCTCTGAATTCACCAAACTCAGGATGTTCTGAACTCCCAAAGCTTTTAAGAAAGATCAGAAAATTTTCAGAGTAAGTATCACAGGGGAAACAAAAGGTTTGTCAGGTACTCACTCTAACGAAGATCTCCACTTCTGGTTGAGTCTCATCAGT
Source organism: Odontophorus gujanensis (assembly GCA_013399175.1). Taxonomy (NCBI): domain Eukaryota; kingdom Metazoa; phylum Chordata; class Aves; order Galliformes; family Odontophoridae; genus Odontophorus; species Odontophorus gujanensis. The sequence goes on along the minus strand of VXAB01006126.1, from coordinate 1,217,834 downwards.
ACTAATAATAAAACATCTCACTGTGTTACTCCACAGGGAGTGGGAAAACAAAGGAGTAACCTGTAATATACTGGCAACAGCAGCATCCCAGTCATCTGTCAATAAAAAAAAAGAAGTAAAGATATCTCTGTATCTGATTACACCGGAAAATGGATAAGTAATCATCTCTTAACATTATTAATACTGCATTTAATTTAAAATAGTAGTAACCTTTTTACTCTTATTTTCATTTAATAGTAAAAAGAACACACATAATCTGATAATGCCATATGATTTGATAATATGGGAAAGCAATATACATATAATATATATGTATTATAACGATATTAAAAATGTGACTGATGAAAAGTATGCACAAAAATCAAGTTGATATTTGTCAAATAAGTAAAAGTATGCAGAAATAATAGAAACCTCCATAATCAAACTGTTTTTTTTCTTTCTGATCTACATGTATTTCAATGAGACCATGCCAATTAATGAAAGTGAAACATGGGAAGTGCCTCTTATTTAGAGAATGCACAGCATTCTCTATCTGTACTATATGCCAATTCACTACAGCAGTAACTAACTCTAAAACTTTCCTAGGTTCTTCGTTTTGTTGTTCATCATTCTTTCAAGCTTGAAATATGTTTCCCTTTCAGTACCAAATGGCTCAGTGGAAAGATTAGTACAGGAAGCTGGAGCCATCACAGAGCAGACTCTCCCCTCCCACACTGTAGGCATAGACTTCTGAATCAGAGCCTTAAGGACAAAAGAAAAAAGGGAGGAGCTGCCATGCAGGAAGGGTTCCAGGGCCAGGGCAACAGTGGGGAAAAATAGAGTGATGGAAGAAAATTTGCAAGAGGCCATGTGGGAAACAAAGACAAAAAGCAACAATTATTGATAACAAACATCTAACACTGATTCCTATAAAAATCCATATATCCTTGTCATGCAATTAGATTTCAATAAATCCAGCCCAAAGAAGAGTCAAAAAACTATGCAAATCCAATGAGAAAACAGGGATATACTTTACAGTAATACCAACATAACATTGGTTTCCTTTTGTTTTTACAAAGAAGTATCTCAATTCTTCTGTCAAATTATTGAGGAATGGATAGAAAAATGACATAAGCACATATTGTCCCAACAAAACAGTCCCCCATTTCTTACCCCTGTTTATATTTGCAAACGGTCCCTCAACATCTATAGAGCTGTGAGCAAATTCAGGCCCCCTGAAAGACTGCTGAAGTTGCATCATACTGCCCATGGATGGTTCACTTCCCAAGGCTCCTCCATTCCAATATTCAGATTGGGCCCCTGCAGCTAAAAATTGGGGGTAAAAAAAAACAACAGTAAACAAACGAATAAACTAAATAAGGCAAAGTTTCGGTCTTAAATAATTGAGCTGAAATCAACTGTCACATGCTGCTGATTATATTTTTTTCTCCTTTAGCAGATGTGCTCACACCTCTGTGTGCAAAAGAAAACAAAAAGAATAATAATAATAAATGCTAATCTGAAGTTACTGGGAAGTCAAACTACTATAGGATGAGGTTATGCGCTGTTACTTGTTATTACATGGATTGCCCACATCTGTTGGGTTCAAATGCTGACTTGGATTACAAATCAGGAGAACTGTACACAGTATTGATGCAGTGATTTGTTTACATCACAAAATTGACAAGTTTTGTTTAGGAACATTCTAGGTGAGGACTGGAATACATCTTCTGTGTTGTGTGAGACAGCACTTTGTCAAACTATATAAATTTCCAAGACACTAAATATTCTTTAATGGAGGTAAACAGGAAATTGAATGAAACTTACACTTCACGTAAGTGTAAATTCAAAAATGCATTTAAGACAAAAGGCAGAAAAAAACATCTATACCATTACAGCTCATCAAATGGGTAATTAATATGCAAAGAGACAACTAACACATTTTGAAATATTTCTAGTTTCAAAGATCAGTATTTATTTACATTGCCACCAAGATGTGACTGCTGGTATGTCTTAGCAAACAAAGCAAATCTTACACAACACTTGGATAGTGTTTCCTCTGTAATCCTTCATGGTGTGAGAAGTAATGGTAGCCATCCATGTCAGTGTCAAGATACTGACTGTCCACTACCCTTAATGTTCTATTTCCAATCAGGTACAAAGCCAGAGGTCCAGTGACAGGTGCATCAGAATCCTTTCTGTGTTAGCATGCACCTCTTATGGTATGTACAAGGTTTAGTCTTCTGTTTCACTAACTTTGCAAGGGTTTCCCTCTCAAAAACTTCTCCAATTAAACTACTCTTTTGATTAGATCATGTTTGTTAAACACCTAACTGTTACTTTGAAAAGTACAGCACCTGAGACTGGCATATTTCATCACAGAATTACAGACAGACTGCAAGTCTACCCAAGATTCCCTTTGGTTTCAGATAAACTCTTTTGGATCCTCAAGAACATAATCTCCCAGATCTAGAATAAGAAAACTCAGAAGAAATCTCAGAACAGACTGGAAATTGTCTACAGAACAATTTTTTTAAAAGAAGTCACTGTTTCTCTAATTCTAGACAGTGTTATATTTTCTTCATTGATTCATGGGACTTCCATAGTTCACATCATGTTTGCAAAGTCAACTCCTTTCATCCTTTAAAATACTTTTTGTTGCTTTTCAAGCTGGATTAATAAGCAGAAGATAATTCTGTTCTATTCTTCATAGACGTTCAGTTACATTACAACACTAAATGCTGGGGATGAAATTCTCACCTGTGACATCTGTACAATTGTCATCAGAATCAGACTCTTCAGGATCGAATACTTGGATTCCTTGGGCCTGGAGTCTCTGAAGTTTTGCTTCTAGTTCTCGTTTGGCCCTCAGTAAGTCCTGAATCTCGTTTTCTTTTGTTTCTCTAAAAATCTGCAAGTGGGAAAAAAAACAAAAAAAACCCACCCTAAACTAAATTTCAATCAGATTCCTGAATCTCTATTAAATACTTTCAATTGTAAAGTTTCTAGTAACCATTTAGCAAGGGAAAAAAAAAAAAAATAGAACTTGAACAAAAACCAATCAGGAACTATGAATAAGCAGAAAAACAAAGTTAAAAATTACCTGATGTTAAAATTTTACCATTTTAAAGCTTAACATACCATTCTGAAAGTTAGGAGACTGCATTAGTGTGAGAAGTTCATTAACAATGACAAGCATTTTTCCTGACCTTTTAAATTTAGTGTCTTCTAAAATCACTGCATGTGGTAATTTCCTTCAAAGGTTTTCTTTTAGTTTTCCAAGTATTTTTAACATTCACATATAATCTTGTACTTAGTTTTGACTATAGTGGCAATCTAAATTTCCTAAAATAGAAAGCAATTGAGTATTCCAGATGTCCTGTTTTAAAATATAACCATCACTAAAGGAAGGAAACAAGAACCTAGATTCAAATAGGATGAGATTAAATCCTCTTCCAGTCTAATTTTCTTAAACAAGGTCAAAACAGTTTTCTTTTTATGTATGTGCTAAATATTAACACCTGCTACAATTAAAGATATACAGAATCTGCAATACGGTGCAAAACCAAGATCTGTTGCCCTGTGTTGGGTGGTGGAAGTACCATCATGAGCAGCAAAGGAAAAGTGGAAGTATCAGTTTGACTTCCTCAAAGTAGTGCAAATACTTTCATCTTGAAAGGTCTCTCATATTTTAGCAGCCAAAAGAGGTGTACCAATACACACTTCAATGTGAGTTAGAAGTCATACATTGCTAAATACAAGTAGATTCAGAAACAAGACTCTGTGTTAACACGTTTCTTCAGCATGTGCCAGTTTGAGGCCCACATTTTCCTATCACTCTCGGGTATGGAAGCTGCAAGAATCTGTGCTGGAATAACACAGGAATTTAGCTTAAGACATATCTCTGAATAATTTACTACAGTATTTTAAAAGCTATTTTCAACTTTTAATCTCACAGAGAAACTACGGTAGGACTACTTTGAAGGAAATAATCAGCTACAACCGCAGAACCTCAGTCTTTTTAGGACAGGTCTTTGTAAAAGCTGTTTTAAAGAAGTTCCTTTGGGGAATGAGATTAAGTGTCAACTTGATATCAATTTTGGTCATTTTCCCAGGGAAAGAAAAGTCAGGCCATACCTTGAACTGCCTTTTGACCTTGTCTCGATCATGTTCAAACGTGGCAGCTCTCTCCATGGCTTGGTATTTAGCTTCTAATGCGCTTTCTTTCTCTCTAAGTATTTTCTGGTAAGTCTTCTGAAGCGCCTGAAAAGATTGAATACACCGCTTTACTGAGAGAACAGCAATTGCTGATAAATGGTTTTAAATGACTTTCCAGCTAGTGAATGCCACATCTCAGTATGCTACCCCACAACTCTCCTTTGTCCAAGGAGCACTATGCCAAGCACCACACAGCCTTGCCCAGAGAAAGGCACGACAGCCAGCAGCATGGCACAGGGATGCGTGCCGCTTCCCTGCCTTCCTTGGGAAGGATGAGCCATCACGCTCTCAGCTCCATGCCACATCCTTCCAGGTGAGCAGGACAGACCCAGTGGCTGGGGATACCTGCAGCTCCGCGCGCAGCCTCTTGTTCTCCCTGTCCAGCTTGGCCTCCTTCTTCACCATGGAGGCCACCTCGTTGTTCTTGCTGACGCGGAAGATCTCGTACTCCTTCTTCAGGCGCTCGTACTCGGCCACGCACTCCAGCTCCTGCACTGAGGCCGTGGACTTGAAGCTGGCCCCGATCAGGCCGCCGGGCCGCGAGGCGCCGACGCGCCGCAGGGAGCCGCGCAGCAGCCGGGCCTTGGGCTTCACCTCCACCGGGATCTCGCAGGCCTCGCCGCCGCCGTACGTGTCCTCGATCACCTCCCCGACCCCGCCCGCCGGGCTCACCAGCGACGACGCCGTCCCCATGGCTGGGGGCCTGCCAAGGCGGGAGTATTAGCACTGAGGGGAGGTGCCCGACGGCGGGGCCGTGCCCCACGCTGCCTGCTCGCTCCCTATCCCCGCACCCGCACGCAAGCCCGGCCGAACCGCAGCGCTGTCCCAACTCTGTGGCCGTGGCTCGCCGCTGGCGGCCGGACGAGGAAGGGAGGACGGGAGGAAGCCGCCTCCCTCTTTCCCTCCCTCCCTCCCCGTCCCGCTCGCTGGCAGCCGCGGGGGGAGCGACAGCCTTCACTTAGGGAAGGGGAAGGGCTGAGCCTCGGCGGAGTGAGCGGGCACTGACGCGCACACGGACACGGTCACTGACACGGACACCGCGGCGGAGGCGGACGGGAGCGGGAGTCCTCTGAGGCTGTGTGGGTTGTTTTTAGGTGTTGCTTTAGAAAAAATATAAATAAATGTAAGAGGAGCAAAGCTGAGGCGTAACAGAGAAGACAAGCTCTATGTGAGTTTATAAAAGGATGAGACACTGTGGGCAACTATCTCTCAGCACCTTGAAATCATCTTTGGATCATAGAATCACTAGGGCTGGAAAAGATCCCTAAGATCACCTAGTCCAACCCATCACCGTTGTACCACCAAACCGTGTCCCTCCGTGCCACATGCACACAGTTCTTGTACACCTCCAGGGACAGACACTGCACCACCTCCCTGGGCAGCCTGTGCCACCACCTCACCACACTTTCTGCTAACAAATCTTTCCTTTCTATGAATAAGACAGCTGTAGATTATCTGTCCCATAAGTTACCCTTAGACACGTCACATTTGGTTGATAGTTTTTTTAAACTAAATTAATTCTCTGTCTCCTAAAAATTTTCTATGCTGAAGGCATAGAAAATGTACCATTTTCCTCTGCCTCGCTCTTTAAAAGCTTTGTCTTGTCCCCTCAGCCATTTTGGGTATTTCAGAGATATAGATCCATTAAACTCAGGATAATATCTTGTTCCCAAATCCCAGAACCTGTTTTACTGTCAGCTTGAAAAACAATACTGTTGCTACTTTCAAGCAGTTTTTTTTCTCACTTATGTGTCAGCCATGACCAATCTTAATACAAGAAAAAAAAGATAAAATATCCTTGAAATATCTTTTCAATGACTTGGTTCTGAATCTCAAAATCTATTGAAGGGGGAAATTACTCTTCTGTGCAATAGAGAAAAAATATTTCCCTTAATGGAAATTCCGGGTTTGGAAAAAATGTGCTATTTGCCCCTGATGGGACTTTGCCATGACTTTCTCCCTATGTTTTCCTGGGGAAAAATAATTTATTGTCTGAATATCATTTATGATTACACTGGTTTTCTATCCCAGTTAAACTCTATTTCAGTGAGGAAAAAAAATGTATAATATGTTATTACCATAAGAAGAGAGCTACTGTCTTCTCTAATACTGAGAATAATGTACAAGGTGATTCAGCCAATGAGCCTGTAATTCTATAGCAAAGGAAGGCTCTTGGATTCTTTGTTTTTCTTTATTTGTACTCTGCTGTCTTAGCTCTGGAAATAATCAGAAATATATTCATGCTGATGCTAAAACTGAATTACTCTCATGTTCAGAGTCTGTGAAAGTTAAAATCTCCAGGCCTTAAGCCCAGAATAAAAACTACACCATTGTAAGAACTCCTGGATTCCTTCTAATATCTGTTTAACAGTAGCAAATAGCTCAGAAGACTGTAGATATTGTTTCTATAATGTTGCCTCTGGATGCATTATAGAAATTTAATGAGTAGTAGAGACTATATTAACACAAGCCTTTCTAAACAGAAAGATTATACTTGCTTCCCTGTTGTTTCATGGGTTGGTTTTCTCTAATGTTTAGAGATTAGAATATCTTCAACTTCTAATTTGTAAACTAACAAGTATTGCTTTAAATCACCCACTAGAACAATTCAGAAAGACATCCAACTGTTCATATATTTGCAGAAATGTTGGAAGTAGTGTCACAGAAAACCTGAGGATGACCTGTCTTAACTTTTTGACATGAATTGACCCAGAAATTTGTTCACTGGTTCAAGTATTGTAGGAATTTCTTTAAAAAATGGCTCATCTTATTACATTATTTTTTTATGCTTCATTTGAGCAACCCAATCCTTAATCCTTTGAGGACGTTGATGCTGAGTGAATTGTGTCATAATGTTCTTCAACATTCAGCATAAATATTTGGGACACTTCAGCAGTTTCATGTTTAACGTTACTATTATTTAGCTAATATAGAGAGGCAGTTAAAACAATTCATGTGTGAGATGTTGTGGTAAATTGACCCTGGCCAGCAATTAAGCTCCTACCAGTCATTCACTCACAACCCTCACGAGCAGGATGAGGGAGAAAATTGGAAGAGGAAAAAAAAAAAAAAAAAAACCAAACAACTTGTGCATCAAGGTGAATATGGTTCAGTAAGTGAAAGAGTGGAAAAATAAGCAAGTGATGCACAGGTAGTTGCTCTCCATCTCCCACAAGCAGGCCAATGTCCAGCCAGTCTCTAAGCTATGGTTATTTTGAAAAGTCTACTTCTCAGTTTTGTTGCTCAGCATCACGTTGCATGCAATATCCCTTTGCTGATTTCTGGTTAGCTGTCCTGGTTTTGTCTTAAAACATTTGCTGTTAATTAAAATATACTGACTGAAGTTTAAAAATATATTGATGGCATCTCTAGGGAGATTACTTTTGTCTGTAATACATAATACCACGTGACTTATTGTTGAAGTTTTTCACTTTAGGCTTTATTTAATTTCAGATATTTTCAACTGCTAATGAACAAAATCTAAGAATCTGAGAATCTGTCCTGTGGAGGTAAGTAAAGCTGCAAGATCTAGATTTCTGAAATAGGATTGTTGTTTTTTTTGTTTGTTTGTTTGTTTTTTATAAACACTAATAAGATGAACTCCAAGCTAACTCATGTTCAGTTTATAAAAGAATGTATCCAATATACAATTACATATCCTTGTAAAATTTAGTGTACAAGGTCAGGATATAGAAAGACAGAAGGAATCTTATGAAGATTTTGAGGTTATACCTTGACAGAGATTGACTACCTGTTAAAATAAGAGTTGCTCTGATTAGAATAGATGTTTATAATGACCTGTAAGCAAAATGAAAGACAGCTGAACAAACTTCTACAAAACATCATTTTTGTTAACTCAGATACTGGTACGTCTTTCAAGTCTACATATCACAGTCACAAACAAAGTTTGTAAGGAGCCCTCTGTAAGATACTATGAGTTGTTTGTGCTTGCACTGAATCAAATTGATCACACTTTTTATGATTTCATTTATTATTCAAAAATATCCGTGCCTGATGAAGTGTGATTAGAAGAGCTCTACTTGAGGATATGCAGTGAAAAGTTGTATGGCAATTTTTAAAATGTTTGTGTTGTATATGATTCTACTTACTTCTTTCTCAGTGACAGTGGATACCTTGCTTTAGAAGGTTTCTTGCTATTGGACTGCCAGATGGTCTGTTATGAATCTTGTAACCTTAGTTGTTCCAAAAAAAAAAAACTAAATTAAATTAAAACTGCCAGGTCTTAAGCTCTGAGTGTGAATATCACTCTTTTGCTTCTGCCCAGTTATAGTGCTTGCATTTTGTTCATCTACATGAAAGGAATCTGCATCTATCTGGTTCTGACACCCTTAAGCTAGGCAAACTGATCGGCAGTTCTGTGATTCACCATCTGCTCTGAGTGATCTGTAGGGTCCTGGAGCTGTGTATTTCTGAGGAAATTTCTGTTAGATGGTGAGAAGGTAGATGTCTTCTTTTTTTCATATGATCCTATATGGCTGTGGCTGTATCCATCATTATATCTGACCTTCACCTTACACAGTATTCCTGTGACCCAACATGAAACTACATACCTGGGGAATTTGAAATGCTGGAAATGGATATAGGAGATAGAATAACTCAGAAATTGTTTACAATTCATCATGAGATTTGTGGGTTAGAAGTGTTGAGTTTATAAGCAAAATTTTGTCACAAATTTAATACTTAGAAGACTTGGAAGAAATATGCTGAAAAACCCACGTAAAGTACTAAAATAGTCTATTTTTATAGGCATGTTTATGAGAGTTGTTAATGAAGCTGATTTTCCTTTTAAAGCTAAAAATAATATACTGATGGTTAACTGTAAACTGTGTAACAAATTGAGCCTTAGGTTATAATTCTAAGTTCAAGAAACTGTTGAACGTACCACGATACACTTAGTAACTTTAATACAGTCTATCCAGTTGAGATCAGAAGCTTCTTTCAGGAAATTTCTTGAGAGGCCTGAAAATTACATGGAGAAGATGACAATTGTAATGGTGAGAACATCCACGTTTAAATGCTCCCATAATTTAACTTGTCATAGTCCTTCACCACTAGAGGACAGTAAGACCTCAGGATAATGGGGATACGTGAGGTGGTGGGAAAAAAAAGGGAAATTGCTAAAACAGCTCTGAAATCATTAGTTCAAAAGCTATGTGCTTCAAGCTATAATAAAGCTTCTTAAAGAATCGCATCAGTTTGGGAAATGTTTGGAGTCACCACCAGTAAATATATATTTTCACCAATGATGAACAAGAGCCTGCTCCAGTGGAGGTGACCCACTGGCACTGTCACCACTGGTGACCAGCCACTGCCTCACTGTGCTCACATTCACTGGGCCCCAGAAACATTCAGCAAAGAGACGATGAATGACAGTGGGGGCAGTTGTCTCCACATGGAGGCATTCAGTCCCACATGTTTGCTTCTTACACACTTCCATGTGAGACACCATTCTGTCATGTCAGACACCTCTGCTGCCATCTGTCACATGGCAACAACATGTCGTGGGATATTGGTGGGAAAGTTTCACCTCTACTGCCACACTACCAACATCCACCCCTGGTTTTGTGGGCAAAAATAATAAAATAAGAGGCATTACTTTCAGAACGACCCTTATATGTAATATTGTTAATGTGTATGAGTAGCAGAACTTATCTTAGCAGCTCTATGCATTCCATTTGAAATCTTGCAGGTAATGTATTTATGTCAACTGAAAATGGACTCTGAAACTGAAAATTTGCCACACTTGTAAACTTCATTCTGATGTAGTTCAGTTCCTTCTTACTGGGATAGAGTCCAAATTTATCATTAGTTCCTCTAAAGGTATAACTAGTAAATTTATAAGCAAATATGGACATAGTGATAAAAAAGAAAGACCTATTAACAAGTTTGGACTGTTGCACACATACACACAAACACACACAAAACCCCTGATATATGAAATGTGTTTAAGTTCCTTTTGGAATGCTTAAATGCTTTCCTTTTTTTCTAAGCTTAGTCAAGGAGATGTTAGAACTCCACAAGAGGTTTCTTGGTTCAAACCAAACCTTCATACTGTCAGGTTACAGAAACTGCATTAGTAAAGGATTACACTTTCTCTAGAAAACTCATGATGTGATCTGAGTAATTGGAATAATGCTACTATTTAGAAGTGTTCTTTTTTTTTAGAGAGAAATTTTTACTTGTGCTTTTAAAGCAAAGTTCTTTTTGTTTGTATCTTCTATCATATTCAGAGATATTTCTAGTTGTTCTTGATATTTTTGCAAAAAGTTCCTCAGTTCTTCACAAACAGTATGCTTTCTTTTTTTTTATTATTCTCCTTTGTTACAAAACAGTTGATCATATCTTAGTGAATACAAATATTAGTGAAATGTTCTTCACAATTCAACATCTCCTTTTGGATATAATCTATATGACTGTATGAACAGATGGTTAAGAAATGTAATGCAGTGCCACATTTTTCTACAACATATGTTTTTTTGAATCAGAATATGACTAAGAAAAATGGACTTAGAATTATGATCTTAATCTGACTATTTTAACAGGTTTGGTTTTTTGTTTTTGTTTTGAAAGCAGTAGATAAATATGAGTGTATGTTTTCTTAAAGATTTTGAAATGTGATGAAAATGGTGCTAAGTGTATAATGCTGTATTTTAATTTTCTTCTATGTCTCACAATATTTAGAAGAGATATTGACATCCTGGAAACTTACAGGGTAGAAATACCTTTCTGGTTAAAGACACTTTAAAATATGAGATGCCATTTTTGGTAGTTTTTGGGTTTGGTTCTCTCCTCACAATCTGAGGTTAATTGGGGTCTGCAGGAATTAGTTCTGATCACCAGCACTGTCAGCTGTAGCAGCTTTACAGAAAAGATGTAGAATAGATTAATTATTCTTACCTATATGTGTACACAGATGTATTGCTAATATTTTTACTAAATACAAATGAATTAAAATGAAAGGACTGCAGAAACTACAACTTGAATTGGATGTCTTTTCTCTCAGGACCAAAAGCCTGAAAAAGTAACTCAAATCTAAACCTAACATCATCTCATAATACTTTGCAACTTTGTTATCTAATATACACTGTCACCCAGCATAGACGTGTGTCAGCAAACATCTCCTAGCTGCATCTGAAGTTTCACCATCTTCCTAAAATACTCCAAATGAGTTCCTTGGTTCAACTTCAAGTCTGCCTAATAAATACTTCTTACCTGAAGAATTATAGTAAAGGGGAAATGACTGAAGAGAAAGAGAAAACTAAGTAGCCTATAGCCACACATTCTTCCTTCCTCATTCATCAAAAGCAAATGCAATAGTTAAAACCAACATTAATCAAGATTTGGAAGAAAGATTCTTCAGTTTGAGTTGGACAAATTATCCTGTTGCTTTTTCAGATACAGAAATGAGAGAGAATAGTCTGTTCAGTGTTGTGGTGAGGATTCTTACTTCAAGAAACCAAATATCTTTTCTGTTTGGTTTCTCTTTTACGCTTTTTGGATTTTTTTCCCCACTTTCCTGTTGGCACTGCTGCATACTACTCAGCTTCACAAGCCAGCTGGAGTGATTTAGCTGATGAGTATAATAATAATATTTCTCATTTTCTACCTTTTCTAAGTAACCAAGCTTTCTTTAAAATAAAGAAATGTAAGTACACATTAGATATAGAAATTAAGACTCCACTTTCAGATTGGCTGAAATAAAGTATAAGAACTCTATAAGCCACATCCTAAGAACTCTGATGGAAAGGGAAGTTAGATTTCTAAGTCACCTAGAAACTTGTTAACATTGTACCTGGCATTTAATTAAAATATTACAATCCAAGTAGAAAGTAAGGTTTTGCTTTATGGCCTGGAGTGTAACTCTGAGTGAATCAGGCTCCAGGCAGTAACAGCAAAATGTGTTTCTGAGAGAAGAAAGCACAGCTGCTTAACCATATGGAAGTATAGCTGCAGGAAGCTCTGTTAATATCCACTTCTCACCTCTTCACATACATCCAAACGTGTCGTCTTGGTGCAGGCTCCTCCTTCTCCCTTTGCTTCCTTGTACCCTGCTACTCTTACAATTCCTCTGTGCCCTGTTATTCCAAGAGCTCTAGCTGACAAGCACTGAGCCAAATATATTAAGTTTTGAACAGCTTAATCTAGATGAACACTAAATGTCTCTGATAACTGAATATATATTCATCAACTATAGGAATAATTAAACAATTTGATGTCCTTTCCACACAGCTGAATATATTGGTTTTCTGGGCATATATACTGCTTTTTCAGTCACTTGGTTTGTATAGGTTTATACATCAATGATGCTCCTTTCTGAAGTTTTTCTGTAACAGTACTTATAAGAAAGATAAATGAGACCCTATCCACGGAGTCCCATGCTTTGAAAAGCTAGATCATAAATTACACACATGGCAGCCAATGAAAAACAAACCTATAAGAACAATTAAACAGATAGATTAGTAGCAGAAGCATGAATGTGCCTAAACCAATTATCTCTACCTGATAAATTTACCAATAGGTTTTAAGTTGGCAAAGAAATAGTTTATATATCACACACCAGGGCCAATTATTTTATCTATTGAATTTTCCACAGATATTAGTAAATTTCCCATATATTAGGGCAGAATTGGAAAGTTTTTAGCATGTTCTTTATTTCTTTCAGCATCTGCTTTTCACCAGTTTATTTTAAATAACTGACAGAAGAGAAGTTCAATTCTTCTCCTCCACTGACAACAGAAATTTTCTGTAAGACAGCAAGATACTCAAACACTTAGTAAATGAAATATTCCCTAAGGTGTGACTAACTAAATAGCTGGCTCCTTGAACCTCATCAAAATTCACATGACCACACTGCAATACAAAATCAGGACCCACTACCAAGCACACAGCCTCTACCCAATCACCATCAAAGAAAATGCATGCCCAGTTCTGTTGCTCATTCCCTGTGGGCTTCAGGCACTGCATCCCATCTGTGCTCTCTCCATTTGTCTGTGAGCTGTGTACTTAGGCTGGTACTCTGCTTTCACACCCTTCTGAAAATGCCTGCTGCTCAAGGAGACACTTTGTATGTAACACGCAGTTCCCCGCGCTCAGAAAAGCAGACCATGCTGTTTAAACATTGTTCTGTACTGAAGGCTGACTGGTGATACGCTGGCCTTTGAAAAGGTGAATCCAGACAAATCAGCATCCTCTTCAGGGTAGCAAGTTACTCTGTGTTGACACCATGGCCTGAACTGCAACAGAAGGAAGACAGAGACAGCCTCATTTCCCTAGCACATCTGGCACAGGACACAGCTAAGCACTTGAATGCCATTCCAAAAAGGTACTGACATGTTGACAAACCTAGGGAATTTGAAGCAATTTGTTTCTGAACCCAAGCACATTTAGAGAGTTTATCGTTCAGGAGAGATGAATTCCCAGAGTCTTGGAGAGAGTGGAAGGAGCACTATAGTGATACCCCAAAGTGAGGGTGCCCAGTTGTGCCCACTTGATGTTCTGGTTTCATGAGGGAAAAGAAAAACACATGGCTACCTGAGTTTGTGACACAAACTGGTCCTTAATCCAGAAAAAAAAAAAAAAAAATTAGTCTCTTTCATCATCTGCATACACAGTACAAGAGAAGCAGGAAGAACAGTTTGCCATTACTTTCAATTTCTCTTCCATGCAATTAGTTTTCAAAGACAACTCTGAATGTTTCCAACAGCCTTGGGCTATAGCGGGTGCATGAGAAAGAAGTGACAGGCTTTAGGGAGGAAGGGAAAGTAAAGTAATATTTTGAATGTTTTCTTCACTGTTAGGTATAACCAGTGTTTATTCTAACGTAATACCTAATCTAAAGCCATGTCAATGGGAAGGCTCCACTAGAGACTACAACAAATTGTTTACTCAATAAAGGTCATTCAGTTGGTGTTGTACATCATTTAGTTCTATTGTGAACATAAGCCCAGCTCTGACATTTAACAATTTAAAAACAGGTACGTTTACTGTTTCCACAACTGGTTTCATCATCAAATGGAATTCTAGTAAAATTGTTTGGCAGAGGCAGTGTGAAATGTTTCTTCCAATTTACGTGCTATATCTTTTTGACAGGTCTGAGCTATGTATTTTGTGACTTTATTTACTTTATTAAAGAATAAAGTGACAATTTGGTGTTTATAAGTACTTTGGGAAAGTGTCTCATAGTATATTTTTCCTTTGAAGTCAATATAAAAGTTTTTTAGAACATGTAAAATGGAGAAAAGACTGCTTGCTTTGTTCTTGTTAGAAACTGCTCTGGGGAGTTAGATGTCATTGTAGCTTTCTTTGTGCAGAGCAGAAGCTTTATAAAAGAAGTTTTGGCCTTGTGACTGCAAAGACAACTTTCTGATGTATTTAACATTTTGCATTGCCTTTTCCCAGTGATTTGTAGCACCTGTGCTCTGCTTCTTACCATAAAGGCAATAAGAGAGACTGTAGTCTTTCCACTGACAGAAGATACTTTGATCCATGTTGACCCAAAGCTAAAAACATCTCTCCTATCTTTTCCCCCTTCTGTTATCGTATCTGATATCTCCTTACACAGCACAATTGTTGTCGTTATTGTTAAAAAAAAATAAAAATGAGATAGATAGAAGACTGAATTAGAAGTTAAGTGAACCACAGAGCAGCCAGACTTGTGTTCTGAAACAATATTAGGCAGTGCAGAAAAATGTCTAGCTGTTGCAACACCTATACTTGAATAGCAGGAGTGAAGAGGCCTTGCTAGTAGCTATCTGGTTGTCTTACTGTTCCTTTGGCATGCATTGAAAGTCACTGAAAGGTGGAATGGGATGGAAATGGAGACTGAGAGGCAGAGAAAATGAGTCTGTGGAAGGAAGAGAAGAGCACAACAAACAACTTCTCAGAAATGAAGTAACAATTACTCAGTGAATCAGTTCTTTGAAGTCTTCAAGTCATTTTCAGTAATGTCTACTTGTAATATCTTATTTAATCATGAAATCTCTGTGTGTACTGTAGCTATATACCACATACAAATAGAACACACTACAGCTTGTGGTGCACGCTCTGTGAACCCAGTATGTCTCATGCAGATCAGATTCACTGCACTTCAACAGATAATCTTTACAACTGATATATGTTGAGCTGACATTTACTGCAACAAACTTGCTGCACAGATTTAGTAGAGCACGGGCACATGGAAATCTTCAGCATGTCTTGCTATCCAACAGCTAGTTGGATCTACTTGGTAAGAGCTTGGATGACTTGATATTGAGATGATTATCTCCAGTCCCATGCTTCCAGCTCAGAAGATTACGGTCACTTTTCCTTTACAATATTGTGTAAATCCTGTTTCCAGATATATGTACATAGTCACAACCTGTAAACAGAAGCCATTCCAAATGAGGAGGCACAGGGTATCAAATAAGACACCATGGAAAACACCACAAATGCATATTTCTGCTGTTTGCATTGCATATTAGTCTTTTTTCCTTCCTCCTAATTTCCTTAGTCACAGTTCACTGCCACAGCACTCCTGAAGAAAGATGATTTGTGGCATGAACCTGGAGTATAATCACAGACCTTTATACCTTCAATCTAAAGTACTCCCAGAAATGTTACAGCAATGAAATGCTTCACGTTTCAGAGAAAAAATAATTAAACATTTTGCCATATTACTGCCCATTACTCGTATTTCAGAAATGCTACAACATGGTCTAGCTTTGTAAATAAGTTGTAACTTAATGTGTCTGACCACAAAACCATCCTTCACTTGTGTCAGAGTTTTTAAATGATGCATGTTTAAAGGAGTATATGTTGCTCTATTGTTCTCCAGCCATTGCTATTATGCAGTGTTATCTAATCTCTCTGCCAGTCACTTGTAGCTTCAGGGCATTCAGAATCTTCTGTAGTTAAGAAAAGAGAAACATCATTTGGTTTTCATACGTCTCTCATACAGCATTTAAGCACTGCAAACAATGAAGTGCTAAAAAATACTGCTAGTCCAATGGCCCAATATATTTTTTAGAAAACTACATAAACTAACTCCACAAATATGACAGACAACGTTTTAGAGATAAAATCCTACATTGTGCAGTTGTTAGATTCAGCTCATAAATGCAGAGCTAATTCAGCACACAAGAAAACATGCTCCTTCTGACAGCATGAAATCCATAGAACATACCCAAGACTCTTTCACTCATATAGCAATTTTCACATTGTCCAGAATGATTTCTGGAAATAATGTCCTGTTCATCAGGGCAAATAATGAAATACAGCAGTATCCCTCAACAGAGAACATTTTCAGCTACACAGTTTGAACTGAAAAGAACAATGGAAAACTAAAGGAAATTAGTATCTAACATTCAGCTACATGAAAAGGACCTTCCTCTGGAGGGCAGGAGTTCAAAACCTGTACAGGAACACATTTAGAGTTGAAATCTGAGTTTCAAATGTACATGCTAAGAACTTTCCAGTATTTATCTTCTTAAAGCTGAGCTTCAGCATTCCACATGGGTCTCTCTGTTGGCACTTCTTCCACTACCATCAAGGAAATTGCAAGCCTAGCAGCACAGGGATTTCTGAACAATCTTCTCAAAGGGTATAAGGATAGAAAGAGCTATGTGTCTGTTCTTGGAACTCTTAAAAGCAAAGCTACTTGTGCATAAAACCAAAAGAGTGACACCGATCTCTATAAAAAGTGGCAGGAGGGATTAGCCCCATAGATAGTGAAACAAATACTGACTTGATTGTAGTATTGGCCTGATAAAGCACGTTGTTAAATTGATACCTTACTGAACTGCAGCCATTTGCATGATTGAATAAAGATCATTCTAGAAAGAAATTTAGATATGCTATCTTCTTAAACCTCTTGCTCTGATAGTGCAATCCTTGACTTCAAATGACTGACCTCTCTTGGCACTACAAGGAGAGAGCCAGATTTGCCTAGACAGAATACCAGACAGAACAAAGAGAATAGCTACCTAAAGGTATGGTTGTTTGCTATCCAGATGTGCTTTATACCTGTTTTCTCTTGAGATCTCCAAGGTCTCTATAATTCAAACATATAAAATGAAATAAGAGTTAATTTCAAAGTCATTTGGATATAGTTGAGTAAATCTGGAGACAGATTTAGAGTGACTAATTTGCAAGTCCAGATGAGAATAAGCTATTGGGAATTTTGGCTCTGACAGAAAGGCAGTGAGCAATAAGATATGAAAGTTCCTACTAAATTTCAGATTCCCACTAGCACAGGAGGCTTGTGTGAAGAGAGCTGTTAAATTACCTCAAAATTATTGAGGGCAGTATTCATCTTATTTCCTCTGTTAGCGTCAATATAGTTTTGTAGCTCATGTCTGAAGCAAGAAATAACTTGACAACATTACTTGTTATTAGTATTCCTTTTACGCTGGATGTTTGGTGGTTTTTTTTTCATTTGGTTTGGTTTGGCTTTGCTTGGACTTTTCCCTCCTGTCTATGCTTCTTTCCTGGTGAACAAGATTGATTGCTCCTAAGCACTGTGACCACACACAGCATTCAGTTTGTCTAGGATGAAATAACCATGAGACTGCAAAATCTGAGATGTCCTTCTCAGTTCAGTGACAATACAGTGATGATAAAATATATGTTCAAGAGCTCTTCCTTTGCTGGGATTATAACTCACTGTTGAATTTTCAGTTAAAATCCAATTCAGACTTATGACAAACTAAGGACGCTTCAAAACCTCTTGAGCTTTTAATGGAGAAATGTCACTGCATCGCTTGCCATAAAGGTTATGGAGGTTTATCTGTTCTGATGTGCTGAAATCATGAAGGTGAAAAGTCACAGAATCACAGAATTCTGTGTGGTTCTGATTATGAACTGTGTGGGTGTCCAAGCTTTTGTCTTGCTTGGGCCTCACTGAGCAAAGAGGAATTGTCTTGGGCTGCATATAAAATACGTAGGTTCCTCCAAAAGTAATGCCTCCTATTTATTTCCATGGAAACTACAACAGATGTGAAGACCACAATAGCATTGTTTGATAAAGCCAATTTTCATCTCCAAAACAATGTTTTACAACATAGTCTCCATCATTAGCTATGCATTTTCATTAGTGATGAACAAGAACCTGCATACCGTGCTCATCAAAATCTGCACCAGCTGTGCATGGCTTGTTTTCGATGTCACTGGTGCCACTACTGATACACACTACCCACTGCCTCATTGTGCTCACATCCACTCTTGAATCTCCATAAACAATCAGCAAATGTCAGTGAATGTCAATGAGTACCATTTTTTCTTCATGGAGAAATTCAATTCCATACCTTTGCTTCATGTGGACTTCTATGTCACATGCCATTTTGTCAGACTGCCCCTCTGCTGCCATCTGTTGCATGGTAGCAGAACATAATGACGTACTGGTGGGAAGGTGTCTTCTTTACTGCCACACCACCAACATCTCCTTTGGTACTGTGAGCCAACATAATAAAGTAGGAGGCATTACATCCAGTGCAGCCCTCATATTGATGCTGACCTCTCAGCTATTCAGAAAAGATTTGTTATATCTGCCATACAAGCACTGAGTTAGCAGAGACTCTGAAATTCTCCTCAGGTTGTACTAAAGAAAAGAGCAAGATACAACTTGTCTTGACATTAGATTCTCTAACATATCTGGGGAAGACAATATTAGAAACTGAATAGGATTACTTGAAAAAGTACCTGTTTGTAAAAGAACATAGGATCAGCAGCCCAACACAAGCTTAGAAACAGAGTAGCAGCTTGTATGCAGGTATGGAAATACACCTAAGACCTTGGATCATTTCTGAATCTTATTCCTTCCCTGGACAGGCAAAGCAGAAGGTAGTATAAAGATTCATAATTTTCATATTTCATATTTCAGTCTGTGGTCCCATCCCAGGGCCTCAGGGCTGGGGAGAGCCCATGGCACCAGGCATCTCAGGATGGTGAGAGGGAGCTGCCCTTGCTTAGCTTTAAAGAAGGCTCAGAGAGGTTCTGAGAGTTAACTGCAGTTGCTTACAAGGTCCATGGAAAATTAAACCTGACCTTTCTCAGAGGTCTTAAGTGGTGGAAGGGTAAGAAGTACCAGACTCATGCTGGAGCATGAACTCTCAGATAGAAAAGACTGCCACTATGAGAGAACTCAAACGTGGAATTGGTGAACAGAGAGGCTTTAGGTCTCCATCCTCCCCAGGATATCCAAACTTAACTGAGCTTGACTGAATCAAACCCACTGAACCAACTTTCAGTCCTCTATCTGCATCAGAGACTTTCTCAAAAAGTATGAAGCAAAGGGAGAAGAGCTATGAACTAGCTGAGCGGGGACACTTGCCCCTGTTAGTCCACTGAACAGCTAAATAGTTGCTACTGCCTCCTGCATATGTTCAGTGCATGAAATCAAAACACTGGAAATGTTCAGGAAAAAGGGGCACATTGGATTCACCTTGTACCAAGTTAGCATAAGCGCAGCAAACTATCATCAGAAACGTGAGTACAACTGGTTTAGCTCAACAACAGCTTGTACATTTTCTTGATATGTCATTTATAATTTAGACACTGAACAGGAGAGAAGCACTTCCTTTTCCCCTTCACCTGATGTTAGGATTGGAACACTTTCATGCTGCTTGAGGTATACAAAGGTCAATTGATGGAGTCAACCACCTACACACCTGTGCCCCAGTGTCATGGTTTTATGATTTTTGACTGGTATTCCACATCATAATATCATACAGTGCACTGGAAATTAAAGAGTTAATGCTGCAGGTTCCTGGATTGTCTATAATTGTGGTTACCCAGCCTCAGAAGAGAAGAATGAACTACAACTCCCAGAAGACTTCATTTTTTCTGTTTCTGTTTTCTGTTCAAAGGAAAATATAAAACTGCCGGGGAGTCACAAGACTGCTTTCTTTGATCTCTGTGCTCCCTGGCTGTAACACCTACAGCATTAGAGTAAGGACTTCACTTTTAAAAGCTCTCTATCTCATTTTTATTTGATTTATTTGCTTCAATTTCAATCATATTATATCATATTGTGTTATCTCACATTCTGCTATATTTAGTAAATTAATTTTTTCCCCTAGCTTGTTGCTGCTGTTTTCCTTGTCAAGACTCATCTCCCTTCCTTTTTCCTTTTCCCTCTTCCTCTTTTTCTGTGGTGTGTGACTGTGGATCACTTCACTCCCCTTTTTTCTAAAAAGAGTTTGGTTTAGGGAGAGATGCAATGCAACACTCTCATGCTTCTGGGACAGGAATGACAAACAAAACCCTTTTCAGTGTCTTCCCAGTAAGGGTGAGTGCTGTTAATGCAGTGTTTGTTCA
Organism: Odontophorus gujanensis; assembly: GCA_013399175.1. Lineage (NCBI taxonomy): Eukaryota > Metazoa > Chordata > Aves > Galliformes > Odontophoridae > Odontophorus > Odontophorus gujanensis. Next base: position 1,197,326 of record VXAB01006126.1, on the reverse strand, counting down.
GCATCCCTATGGAATTTTGAGTGAGGCCTTGACCCTCCACTATGATATAATAGCTCAGATCTCTATATCCATGAAAAATCTTTTTGAAGTCACTGGTTTACACCAGAGAGTTTTTCTGTCACAGAACATCATCTGGTCTTTTTGTTTTAAAAGATCAGCAGAATTTAGCTGAGTAAAGTAGTCTTGAAATATTTCATGGCCATGTTAACAAAATAAAGTTAGTCTGAAAAAGTGATTCTAATCCTGGTTCAAGGAGTGATGAAACAAAAATACTGCTACATTTGATTTCGGGTCTACCATTCATGTTGCTGTTTCATTTTTGTAGAGAGGGAGAGGTGATCTTTCTTTAAAATTGACTCTTTTTTTCACCATGATAAGTAAGCAATTGCGCCTGTAGGTAGATGAACTCAATCAGCTTATATTTAAGAATAGAACTGTACAGCTATTCTTTCAAGGAAAGCATGAACTTTGCCCTGTGCCTAAATAAATGGTTTATTTTTTCATTTGCTAGGCACTGGAGTTCAGCCACATAGTTGTTTCTGTCTTATGTCCTAACAAATGAGTCTTTGAATAGCATAAGTTACATGTACTTAACAGTAAGCTATAGGACCTAAACTGAGAGAAACATCAAATAACCTTTGTTTAAAACTATATCTCATACAGAAGATTGTTGTTATTTGCAGAGGTGAGATAAGGAATCAGCAGCTTCCCTATTTCCAACATTTAGAAAATAGATGGCCTTATTTTTGTTGTGTAACAGTGGATGCTATGAGGAGGTGCTACAGATTTTCAGATCCAAATCCTCAAGCCACTGAGAAACCAGGTTGTAGTAGTGAGAATTGTAGATATGCTTTGGGACCCACTTTGTTAGGTACTGCGTACACATGAGAAAAACTGTGGCTTTTCCACAGAAAACTAAATCTTAAATACAAATCACCACATAAAAAGAACACACATGATTTCTACCAATTTGGTTTTTTCCCTTAGTATATGGACATCTAGGTTGCTCAGATACTTACACCATATCTTCCATTTGTCCTCATTTCATTTTCAGCCATTTGTTCTGACACTGTTTCTTTTCTCTATGAGTTTGGATAACTGTTAATAAAAGTGGGTTACAATACGACTTTGAATTCATCATATTATGAAGGAAGGCAACGTGTTTGTCACAAACCAACTGCTTGCTTGGAGTGAATTTTCTTCTGAAATAGACTTGTAAGTGCTGCTGTTTATAAGAGGGAGTCTAAACATGCCAAGTGTTGAGGCTGTAGCATAAGGAAAGGTTACAGAAAAAGAACTTAACTGTAGATACTTTGAAGGTCATGATAAGAATTGAGATCTCATGTTCTGAAAGAGTGATCATGAAGAATACAATGCTTTCAGGCAGTTACTGCTCTATAAAACACACCTAGAATTTTAAATGAAGGGCTATAATTCTGTGACATTGCACAATAAAGAATGGGTGTATTGAGTTTATACATACTCATTTCCAAACATTACAAGAGCAATAGAGGAGCTAATAAGTACCATACAATGTGAATTGTACTAGCATTTTTATTACATAGTTAGGGGCAATAAATGACAAAGGAAGGAAAACAGCTTAACCTGAAATTCAGAATGTCCATCAGCAGGGGAAATAGACCAAAATAACAGCAACAACAAAAAATACTTACTTTAGAAAGTATTTCTGTCCATGAATTCTAAATGTGAAGGTCAACTTTTGTTTAGTAGTGTAATGTGTATTGTTGGCTCTGATTTACAGAGTTCCTGTATTTAGAAAACATAATTATAGAAAAATAAAATTTGGGTATTGAAGGTTAATGACCTTGGTGTATTCAATTTCAAGCTTTCCGTAAGACAATCAAATTCAGTTTCTCATAATACTATTTTAATAGCTGCTGTGCATTTTCCATTTGAGAGAGCACCCCCAGTGATTACAAGGCATGAGAAGCCCAAACAACTTGCAGGAAATTTAACCCATTTTACCCTGTCTAAGTGTTGTCTGGGTTCATTCCTTATGAAATCGTCTGACTCTTAGTTCTCATAGTTTGGTGGTGTTCTGTTGAAAGCAAACCCCTGCGAATGGAGTGTGCAGGGTGCGGAGATGTCTCTGCTCCCCTTGAAGGTCAACGAGAGCGGAAAATTTTGTCAGTTAGGATCAGAGTCTTCTTTAGGCTTTGCTCTCACTTTGACTAAGGGACTCTGACCAAAGTATTGAGTATTGTAGATTATTGTAATTAGATATAAATACAATATAATTTTGTTGATTCACAGAGTTATATAGCCACTGAGTTGGCAGTATCTCACCTGATCTGTACTTGATACATGCTCAAGGGTCCACAAGCAAGCTTTCATTGTAAGAATGATCATTACATTTTGTTGTCAGTTTAATTCTTGTTCTTGTGAGGGCCACAAAAAAGTGCCATTATCTATTTACAGACAGAATCCATGCTCTGGTTTCTGGTAGAGCTATAGATTGTAATTCATAGAGTCATAGATTCATAGATACATTAGGTTGGAAAGGACCTACAAGATCATCTAGTCCAACCATCCTCCTATCACCATCCCTACCCACTAAGCTACTAAATCAAATCCCTTAGCACCTCATCTAAACGCTTCTTGAACAGCGCTAGGGATGGTGCCTCAACCACCTCCCTAGGCAGGCCATTCCAGTGCCTGACCACTCTTTCAGAGAAAAAATTTTTCCTCAGATCTAATCTAAATCTTCCCTGGCGCAACTTGTGGCCATTCCCTCTCATCCTGTCACTAGTAATCTGGGAGAAGAGGCTGATGGTTTCAAGGAATGTTTTTTTTTACTTAAACAGTATTTGACTTTCAGCAATCTTCTGTTCTACAAATGCCACAGATGTTAGGCTTCTTTTTTCAGAGAGTGCAGCAAATCATTATCAAATGGTAACTTAATCATGGTTACTGCTATTGTCTTAGCTGCTTCACTGATTATTATCCTGAAGCAGTGATGTAAAGGCAGGATTTAGACCTTATGCTTTGCTGTCTTCTGAAGGCAATGACAGCAGTTAAATTAAAGCAGACTAAGAATTGCAAAAAAAAAAAAAAAGCAACTACATTGATTCATTCAGCTTTAGTGGGAAGCAGCCAACACCACTTCTCAGTTATCAGTCTTACTCCTTGTATGGTAGAATTAAGTCAGTGTCACTTTGGGATATGATGTATTTCACTATTTGCCTTCTTGGAATCAAGAAGGCACAAAAATAATCTTCCAGATTCTTGTGACTTTATCATTTTGTCACTTTTAGGTTTAAAACTCAAAGATCTTACATGGGAAACAGATAAGGAAAACTTCATTAATGTTCTTCCCTGATGAGTCACTAAAAATTGACTTACTTTGTGAGAAACAAAACAAAATTGCTTGGTTGTAGTATGAATAAACATGCTATTACTTAAGCAAGAATATAGTTTGAAAGTCAGTGTTAATTTCTAGACAGTAGAGGCAAGTTCAGTAAAACAAATTCTAAATATCTGTCCTTGGCAGGTGATATGAGACAAATGACTGTGCATTTTTTCAGGTGACCTTAGCAATATAGTTTTGTGGAATAAAAAAGCAACAAAGCAAACAACATTATCTATATCTCATGTATTGCAGTGCAGATTTAAAACATCAGGATGAATCAAAACTTAAATTCAGAATTCTTATTTCATTTATAATATACTTTACAGCTGCAGTAGTTCAATTACAGCATATATTAAACCTGAAATCTGTCTAACAATCTTTAGGTGAATCTTTGCAATTCTCCCAATTTATAGAAATAAATTAGTTACAATGAATTGTAGGATGAAACTTAAAATGTGTTTTATGTTCTGTCTGGAAGAAAAACAAGACTTGCAAAATGTGGAAGGTACATTGCACTCATCCTTTGGAGCGCTCTTGTGTATGCAAATGTTAGTGCAGCATCAGACAATATTATTTTCAATAATATTTTGGCTAGTGTAGTTTTTGATATGTAAATTGAAAGCTCCTCACTGTGTATGAACCTGCAAAGCAAATATTTGCTACTTACATTAATTTAAGATGAACAGTAAGGCAGTTTTTTCTTGAAGGAATACTTAATGGAAGAAGAAACTGTCATGAGAAAAATGAAATGGTATATTGGAGCACTTAATATATTGGAAAGGATTTGGGTCTTTTCAAATCGGATGTTACACCCCGGGGGCTTCCACGATAAAAAAACAGTGGGGAATGTAGAAATTGTTACTTCCACTTTGCTTTTAACTCAGAATAGTATTAGATTTGGATTTAGAAATGTTGTTACAATGTGTTTATTGAGTAATGACTGTTACAAACTCTGAGATTTACAAGCACGAGACAAATCTAGTCACCATGTGATTACATTAAAAGCCATAAAGACTTTGTTACAATCTTTGTAATATAAAAACACACAAAAAATATTTAGGTATTTAGGAATGCATCCATGAAAATGATCTAGGTCTCACAGAATTACAGCTTTTAGCTTGTTTTACTGTTAAACAATCATTTCTAGTCTGCCATGAAATAAATCTCTTCTGATGGCAACCTTTAAACTACTGTGTTGCAACTTGCTTAAATACCATTCAATGCATAGATGATGATTTTTATTTTTATCCCACTTGGATATATCTATAACTATAATCTGAAATCATAATTCCAGTCTGTCTTATATCATGGACATCTATTTACTTTATATGAAAAATTATCTGCATATTTATTCTATTTATTCTGTACACTTAGTGTTTATACAGGAAATAATGTTAATAAAGGAAATGAGCGTGTATTAGCTATTGAATTTCAAATTCACCTGCTACTTCCTCGTCTAAACAAGGCTATAGATGAACAAAGCACCAACATTCAGGTGCATTTTAAAATAGAATTTACAAATTAAAACATTCTCAAACGTCCTCTCTGTTACTCCAAGAGCTGTCATAGACTCTTAAAGATAACAGTTGATACTCTCAGCTAACCAGATTGTGTGTGCAAATAATAAAAATATTATCAAAAAAATAAGAGTGCTATCAAAATTCCAAACATTGTCACATTTACATATGTATACAGGTGTATATACACATAAATATATACACCTAATATAGCAAAAACATATTTGTAGTATAGATGCGTACACGCGTGTACCTAAGATATCCTAAGTCATATACATATATACGCATGTTTATTTTTTTATATGTACCTAAGGCATTATGTATAGATAAACATTATCTAAGGCATTATCTATCTGTACCAAGAATATGCAAATTAAAATTATAGCATATCTCTTCCTAAATCTGGAGATATTAAAATAAATCTTCTCATTAGGTTTGAATCCACATTGAAGTACAAGCATACTTGTCAATTACAGAATTTTAGTCATGTTTTAAATCCAAAATTAGCTCCAGTTGTCTTCCATTCTCTCACAAAAATAGTGGAACACTCTAGTAAATTATTATCAGTCTGTTTGTTTGAAATTCTAGCAGGATCATGCATCTTCAGTCTCAATTCTAATGTAATCTGGGTTACATTTTTTAGTAATCCTGAAAACATTTTCCTCCCAGCTATCTTTATCCATTTGGAAATAGAGAAATGGTATGCCTATCCTCTCTAATTCTCTTGTAATTATTATTGGTCAAATTCTACGTTTTAATCTCGCATCTACAGAGACACCGTATTTCTAGAGCATAAAAATAGTGCTCAGAAAGAAAGGACAAAAGGCAAGATAAAGATTTTTGTTTGGTTGGTTTGGGAGGAGGATGTAACAAAGACAAAGAAAGAAGGATTGACTGCTGCTTTCAGCCTTTGCAGCTGCTTTGGGCTGAAGTGACAGGAAAGCCTGCAGAATGATGATAGTGGCATGACATTTGGTGGGTTTTTGGATTGCTGTTTCAATGGGGATGCAGACAGCCCATGCTGAGACAGTCTGTGCCATATGTGCTCATACACTCACATATATGTCTTGAGACTATAATGCCATACATTAATCAAGCACATTATTGTAATTCATGAAAGTAACCTAAGCACAATGTTAGGAGTTGCCAAATGCAGTCAGAAAACAGCTTATCTTTTTTATCTATACAGGTATGTGCCCAATGGTAGATCATAAGTATCTGGACAAAGAGCCCATGAAAATAATAGTTGTTTTTAACCTGAATTTATTGTATGACTACATATGATGATGCTTTGTTTCAAAGCAATATAATAAAATCATACAATCACAGAATCATCAAGGTTGGAAAAGACCTCCTAGATCATCCAGCCAAACCATCCACTTATCACGAGTATTTCCCCACTAAACCATGTACAGCATCTGATCATAATTCTCTTACATATGTTGCCACTACTTAGTCCCCTGTGATTTGTTTTACTTTGGAATTAAAATACAAAAAGAAAGCTCAGAAAAGTAGAATATGTTCTGCATGGAGTTGTAACAGGACAAGCCTGGTGTATAAACTCTCCTTCAGTAACTAACTGAAAATAAGTGGTAAATGCCTTAGGCAAGGAAATATCCCAAAATCCTTCCAGAAGAGAAAGAATTCTTATCCCATTGTATTTCACTCTTCTGAAACCCATCTAGAACTTGAGACATCTCCTGAATTTAAAATGCATCAGTCAGAATCTAAATGCTTCGCTGCTACGTGTGAGTTGTGGGTTCACATGGCACTTAGTGAATACTAATAGGTACAGATTTTGAGGACTATGTCTTCAAAAATGTGTGAAAAGAATCACTTATAATTAATACATATAGCTCATCAACCTTATGGAAGACACTGGGGAAGGTGAACTGCGTGTATTCCCGAGTGTCTGTGGAATACATCTACTCAGGTGATGCAAAAACTGCCTGTACTAATTTCTAAATCTTTTTGTAAGAGCGATGGTATCTTTCTTTCAGTAGCATCTTTAGTTGTGGGGCTTCATGAGAACTTTGTTGCCCATAAATATTGAACTTGCAGCTGTAAGAAGAAAGATCCTGGGTGAAAGGTCTGCTCTGATTACTCTGAAGACATCCATTGTCATTACTATACCTACAACTAAGCAACTTTAATGGCACGGGCTCTTAATGTGAAGTGTGAAAGGGGGCTGTGATGATCAGTATCTCTGGCAGAGACACCAGATTTAAGACTATTTCCGTCATACTCTTCAAAACCAGCAGAATATTTGCATGTACTGATGTTAAACCAGAAGAAATGATTTACCACAAATGTCCATCTCACCTGTTCTATTATTTTGTTGCCCATTTTTGTTTTAATAAAAAATACAAAAACATACGTTTTGTGACTTATGTACATTAACTATGAGATATATTCTACATGCTGTCCAAGATAATTCCTCTTCGCTCAATGCAGCCCAGATGAGCAAAGAGTTTGGACACATCCATGATAGATGTTCAGGGGCAGATAAGCATCTGTATTAAAAATGGAAGTCACAGACTTGATGCTATGAATCAGGGTTTCTATAAAATGTGTACAAATATACAAAAGGAATGGATTACTTTGTATAAAAATTTTATACAAAAAGCTGAGTAGAAAAGATTGCTTTATAGTTGTAGAATAAATTTTTTGTCATGGAGTTTAGACTCAGGAAAGATTGCTATTCTGTGTCCTATCACTTAAAATAAATCAATTCTTTGTGCTTCATATCCTTCAATTCTGAAGTTTTAGTACCCAGAAAAGGTCTATGTAGTGCTTTTGAAAGTGGTCGTGTGTCAGACTAGTTTCTTTTCTGGGAGCCTTCTGGTCTATTTAGGAAATATTATACACACACACACACACACACACACACAAAAAATAATAATAAAAAAATAATAAAAAAGGATAAATCTGAGCTGAGAAAAATCTACACCTACTCATGAAGAACAGAGAGTAAGAGATTGTTTTGCAGATTTCTTCCTTGTCTGAAACGAGAGACTGGTAAACATAACACTGAGCAGAGAATGAGAGAAGGAAGTGTCAAAGGTTATAATGTAACAACCCAGTGTGGAAAAATAAAACATAAAAGGAGTGAGAAGAGACATTACTGAAGATGTGTTGTTTGTTTCTGAAAGAAAAAGGTTAAGAAGTGTAGCATTGGAGTGGGGGTAGATGATTGTGTGTGGTCCAAGCATCCAGAACACTTCTTAAAATTTAATTAAATGAAGCAATTAAAAAATCTTATCAAACAAAGAAGTAATCTACACTTGGTTATCATCTATTTGGTGGGCTATGAATCCATCGCCTTCAGGGAATGTAATAAACCCGGATGATGTGCATGAAACCCAATGTTGCATTTGGATCTCAGTCTGATGCATATGTAAAATTTCTCAGAGACAGACAGCTCCCCACTGACTCTGCATCTGAGGAAGGTTCCTGTGCAGTGTTTTAATTAAGGTTATTTATTTCTTTATTATGATGATTGCATTTTAATTGCTTATGAAGCACCCCAGGGGCGGAGGTGTAGGTACCTTATAAGTATTATATGACAATGAGTAAAGGGAAAACGTTGCAGTTTAAGAAAATAAAGCAGTAGTTAAAGACTTCTGATGAAATTTAAGATTAAAAGCAGAATGTTTCTTTAATCTCTCTCACAGATTTGCAATTAAAAAGCATTATCTTATTAATCTTCATTTAACATGGGCAATTGGTGGTGTAACTCACAGTTCTGTTCACATCACTTAATCAGTACCGGAGCTATCCATTGGAAAGCTATATAAAATGCATCTGCACTTGCAAAACTTAGTGGGATCTTTTGTATGGAGTCAGCATAGATATTAACACTTCCATTCAACGCACTGTACTGAACTATTGGCAATAGGAGTAAAAAAAAAAGCCAACCAAACAAAAAGACGTCCTATGTCCATCCCTCTAGCTTCTTATTCACCAGTGCTTGGTAAGAGGACAAGTTATATATATCTGGGAGTGAAATCCATGTTGTACAAAGCTACACATAGTAGAGCTTTAAATCAGCCCTAGACTTTATCAGCCTCAACCGAGCAATGCTTTTACTGCCAGGAACTGAAGGTCCCAATTTGTGTTACTACATATCTCTGTATACTTGTGCAGACTCTTAAATACAGAAAATCTTGCTTGTGGCACAAACTTATTTTGATGCACAGTGGTATCTTTGAGTCCAGTTAAATTGGTGCTATGGATGATGTGGAAGTTTTGTTTTGTTTTCTGGTATTTTTATGTGTTTTTTATCTGACCAAATGGGGCTTTTTAGTTTTCTTCTGATTCTCAAAATTGTTCAATTGTTCCCTGAAGAGAAAAGAAGTAAGAAAGGAAAAAGAGAAATAAGAAACATTTCAACATCCACTTGATGCTGTACAATATTTGGAATTTATTGAAGCTTTTCACGTTTGAATATGTTCTTCAATTAGGAAAACATTCACTTTTTTTATTATTTTTTCTGCACACAGACTTAAAGGAATAGCTCATTGGAATTATAAGCAAGAAGACAAGCACTAATTAACAGCAGATATTTTTATTCAGCAGTGAACATAAGATCGTATGCCTGGATTTCTCCTTTTCTTTCCCCTGTTGGAAGATTTAGAGCTCTGAAGATGATCCTCAATATTCCCCACATATAACTGCTTCCCACTTCATAGCCTTCTTGCTTTTCTAATATTGTATTTTAAGATAATGTCTTTCTTGCCTATGAAGTGGGGAATATCGAGTTAAGGAACAAAGAATTCAGAAAACCGAGTCCTGTTTTTGTTCAGCATCTACTGGCAACCTTCAGAAGATGCACTTTTTCATCACTTACCTGTTTCTAACAAAATAATGAGACACTATCATTCCTAGAAGACTGTTGCTACCTATTTTTTGGAAGGAAGAGTTTATTACTGACTGGAGAATTGTGCAGCAAGTGTTTCATAGAGCTTTGGAATCCTTTTCAGCCTATTTAGTCTGAAACCTACAATGATTTGTTTTCACTGGATGAGCTGTGTGAAGTGAGCAGTGAGACAGAGGTCTGCATGTCTGCACGTTTTTAATGCATCAAATTAATGCATAACTTGCAAAACATCTGTATACTAGTTTTTGTTGATATATTTGATGTATCCATCTCAAAAAGTACTTGCTAACCTAAGAAGAGAGAAAATAATATCTTAAAAGTTGCCACATGTAGTAACACATTGGAGCATAGCTTGCTGTCCAGTTGTAGTATGAGTGACATGTCAGCAGAGCCAGAAGAGCACTGGTATTTGATATTTGTTTCATGACCTGGAAAGCATGTTGTAACCAATGATGTGGTCAGGAGTTGGGTACTTCTGCAACATCTTGTGTTGGAATAGCTCCATATACTTTCTTTATGTGTCAGTAATACTGTGGGTGGATGATAATCCCCTCAGAAACTGGCTCCTTTGTAGATCTTACTTTCTCAGAACTAATTCCCTTATCTCAGGTAATAGAGGATTCTGTGAGTGAGAATGTCCAGCTTGCTGTTACTAGTTGTATCATTATTCACACAATTTGTTGTACATATGCTGATAGTGTGAGCAGAAATTGAAACTACATCCTCTAAAACATTATTTTCATCTGTTCCCTCTCTATTTTATCTGCCTCCACTCTGTTTTGCAGGCAGTGCATCAGACAGGGTGTTCAAATCTCTGAATCCTCTCACCGTCTGAAGAGATTAAGAATACACAGAGGGGAAAGAAGGGTATTTTTTTTTGCTGTACCTGAATGCCTCACAACCATGGCAGTGATTCACTAATGTCTCTTCCTTGGTGACTCACTGTTACATGGGATTGGTGTAGAGCCAGTCCTTTACCTCCAAGGATTTCCTTCCACGTAGCTTCTGCTCTTTGAGGTCTAGAGGTTTAGAGCAGCAGAGACTATATCAGTGTTTTCTACATCACACAGTGGTTTTCCAGTCGTAGAACTTAAAGAAATCCACATAAAACCTGGGAAAAAAAAAAAAACCAACAAAAATCCAATTGTTTTCCTTGGCCTCTCCTAGCTGCTCTCCTTTTTAAATCCCTACTGTTTCTTTCTGCCTCTTCCTCTGGTCTCTCTCCATCTCTCATTTTCTTTTGCCTGCTCTGCCTCCATTGCAAGCCAACACCATCTGAGACAATGCCTGCAGCACTCAGCAGCCTCAGCACATGAGGAAATGAACTAGCTGCATACCTGATAATTTAAGTACTGACAGCACACTTTCTATTTTTGTCTAAAAGCCTGAACATTTACCCACCTCCTCACCAAACACTGCCCATGAAGTCATTTTGTGCTGCCATCAGTGTATGATCTGGTTACCATGTGTCCAGGCACAGTGAAAGCATTTTGAATGCACATTGAGTGTGAGGCAGCAAAGGTTCCATGTATTCACTGCCTCCAGTTTTCAGCTTACAGTAAAAAAAGGAACCTAGCTGATGCCATTAATTAGTCACTTAGATTCAAGTCTGTTTGCTCTACAGAAAGCTAGTCTAAAGCTCTGCAGGAATCATGGCACCTGCAAGGCCCTGACTACACTCTTTCATGTTATCTCAGTACTTTTAAAGCGTATTTGTAGAACAAAATGGATTTTTTTCAGGAATTTGTAATTTTTATTGCTAGATAATTCATGAAAGTTGTTTTTGAACTTGAATATATATGTTTTCTCCTTCATGGACTGCAAGTTTTTTCCTGAGGAGATCATTATAAATGAGTTTATGGAATATTAGGTTTGTGTGGATATAAGCTTGGCAACAGACTGGGACAGTGCCAGAATCCCTAACCACAGTAGCATTTCTCCATTAGTATCTGTGTTTCCGTACTTTGCAGACAAGTGGTTTCTGTATTTTGTCTCCCTTTCTCCTACGTCAGGGTTAGGACTTCATGCATCTTTGTTTTTGCTAATTGTTGTAATGATTTCATTATATTGATGGTAGTTCTATTTCATACTGGAATCCAAATGAAATGTCATGTAATGTACTACAAATGCTATGATAAATTACATCAGCTCCAGGTACCTTTATCAAATGATGGTCTACTCTGTCTTTAATTAGAAGGACCTTGAAAGGTCAGGTATGTCACGTACATGGTGGCTCAAGTTGGAAATTCTTTTCAAGAGTCACTTTTAACCCAGCTTAAAGTGGGTAAGCTCAGTAAAAGTAGAAAAGATGAACTCTGTATGTAGAATGAATGCAGAATATGTCTTATTCTTTGTTACTCTTGCAGGATTTCTGTGGCGTTTTGTTTTTGCTATTTTTGCTTGTTTGTTTTGAATCCATCTGCAGATATCCACTGAATGCTCATGGCACACTATACGATGAATTAAGAATTACAATTCCAGCTTCGACGAAACACTTCTTATAAGTGCATCTCCATTTTCCAACAGCTTTTTCAAAAACTGTTGAAGAAAAGGAGAAAAATATGGGCTGAGAGAAAACTAGTCCATTTGATTTTTAGGATGTCCACTCTTCAGATTTATCATAATCCTGCTGAAATAGTGTTTTTACAGTCAATATATTTATGTGAGTAATATCAGAGTCTGTTTGTGTTTGTTCTGGAGAAACTGATTTGATAAAAACAATGTGTATAGCAGAAGAATTATGCAGAAATGCTGTGTATGATTCCTTCAGTCTTGGAGACTTGCTTTGGTTGCCGGGTTTTTTTGTTTGTTTGTCTGATTTTTGAATAGTCTTCTGAGGACCAGAAGAATACGAGATTTATGGTTGTTGTTTGTTTTTTTTTGTCATAGATTATACAAAATTACCTACCCAATAGAGAATATGATTGCCCTTCCTTCTGCAGAGATGCATGAAGTTGGAAACCTCTGTTTAAAGCATAGACTTTAGCAGAGAACTCTTTGTTCTTGCATTTTAATCCTCATTCTTAAAGCATTAACATGTTATGCATTCTTAAATATACAAATACTTAGTTTTCAGCTTTTACAGTATATTTATTGATAGAAACAAGATTTTGCAAAAGTTTGGAAACTTTGGTTGCCACAGCTTTATGCCTTATGTGCAAATTTCCCTTCCTTCTTATAAGAGCTTGTTCTTGCTCTTAGTATTGACACATCATACTCCAGCTCTCAGAACAGCACGTTTTCCCTTCTCTATTATTTATGAGCTGAAAATTTGGTCATCTATAATACGAATTTCTAAGAGAGATTGGTGCAAAAATGTTTATCCTTGAAAGTTGTTTTTACTCCAGGATGTCTAAAGATCTGGTTTCTCATAAGGGCTTGTTTGTGATAGACACAAACCACAGCATACAAAATATAGAAGTCTTGCAGGTTGCAGAGAGATTCCTTACTAAATATTTGGTAAGTAGGTAAAACACATGCCTAGTTAATAATAAATAATTACAATTGGTAGGATGAACCATAGAATGCTAGTTGCTCATTCTCTCTCAAGAATTCAGTATGAAAGCAGGCATGAATATGTTCCTATAATGGTGTTAATTTCTCCTCACATTTTGATACTATGCTTTGTCAAGCAATTATTTGGCTGGAAAATCCCAATAATTTTGAGTTTCTTCACTGTTCATTCCAAAAGTCAGACACCTGAAATACATTATGCATCATTTTGTCGTCTGTATTTTCATAGAACTTAAAGTGTCATTTTATTTCCTTGTGAATCTCTTCATAATTCTTTCTTTCCTTTCAGCTGTTCACAACCATTTTATTCAGAGATTTACTGAAGAACATCACCAGTGAAATGACTCTTGGGGCTTTTCATTTAGCCCTTCTTCAAGAAAGGTCACTTCTGACATGTTAATGACTGCCCAGTTAAGATCTAGTTGAGATTTCTTGAAAGACAGACACTGAAGCTTGCTTGAGCTCTTGTCTTTTTCAGCACTCTTTACTTCTAAATGAGTTTTCTTTGAAACAGTAATTTTTTTTCTTTTTGTTTGTGCAATTGTCAGTTGATGTCTGCAAAGTAAACTGTGTGAGACCATCATTTTACGTTTTCTGATGTTACACTAATTCTAAGGTGTTACGCTTATTGTGGTTCTGGTGGTATCCTCTCAGTTTCTGTTTTCCAATAGCGGAATTAAAAAAAAAATGTTCAGCATATACTTAGAATGATGTTTGTAGTTTTATGTGATTATTTTTGTAATGAAAAGAGTACAAGCTATACATCTGAAATAACAGCAACTTTCCCTCACGTACTGTTGGGTAAAGGGAAGATGTTTTGAAGATTGTGATTATTATGGCAAAAGCTATTCAGCTGATCAACATCAGAGTGTATGGAAAGGCTGCATGCTGCTATGTGGTGTTGTTAATTGGCATATAACAATGAGTGCATTATAAATGTCTTATGTTCTTTGTTGGTGGAAATATTTAGGTGATTAATTTGTCAAGCTTTGAAAAAGTTCAAAGGGTTTTTGGTTTGAACAACATCTAACAATGATGTGTTCTGTACTTGAATTAAACTAACTACCAACAAAACAGTCCTTCAGCTCATCTTCTTTGAAAAGTCTTCTTGGAATTATTTTTGCAGCAGTATTTGCACAGGGTTGTTTTGGGAGAAAGAAAGAAACATGGCTATCTAGTAAAGGTGATTATTTTCTAATTCAGTTTTATAAATCACCCCCTAGTCACATCTGTGTTCTTTTCATTCCTCTTGGCTCTTCTGTCATGTTGAGTTGGTCTTGAGTGAAAGCCATGTTGTACAGAATGGATCACTTAGTGTGACTTCATACTTACATATTCCTTTGTACACTGGCTTCTCCTAGCTTTGTCTTCTTACAAAGACAGTAGATGATGGCATGTTCTTCCTCTATTTCTTTTTTTTTTTTATTGTTAGGCAGCATGTTAATGCTAGAAGAAAGGCTTTCATAGAATTATTATAAATACAACTGTATGCTTTTATAAGCATTTCTTACACTCTGACAGGAATTCTGACAGTGGAGATTACTTACTTCCATTGGTCACCAGTCTGTTCCTGAACCTAGTACATGCAGAAGATATGTAACAGCAGTTTTTAAAAACTCTTGTATTAAGTAATTTTAATGAGGGATAATTCCTTTTTGTTCAACCATAGCAAAAGTAGTAAAAGCTGCAATCAGAACAGAGGCCTTTTGGCAAGTCTAAGCTGAAACAATTAAGGCTGAAGATTTTTCCTGGGAAAATGCAAAACAAATGTAGAACTAGGACTAAGGAGAAAGGGAAGAAGAAAAGGGATCAGGGAAATAGGAGTTTATCATTATTTTGTGTACAAATGTGCTTACACTAAAAACATTCATGCTTTCATCTTCAGTATTTCCTCTCCAAGTGATTACTCTGAAATCTGCTGAATTTGATTAATTTTCATCCAAGAAGTGGATTAACTTGAGTCAGAAAATGAGCAACTGGTCACTGCTTGTTCCAAAGTACACGACAAGAAGCTCAGCTGGTCTGGTCATCAAGAATAGCAAACAGTAAGGGAATATCCAAATATGACATTCAAGGATGAACTAGAAATGTGTGTATATACTTGTTGACTTGCTTCCAGGTTTAGCTGCTTAGAATACAGAGTCAAAATGAGCATGTGGATGATTTAACAATTCCCTCTACAGAGTATAGATAATACTTCTGCAATTAGTACTTCATTCTTCAGATCCATTTAGGAGGCCAGCCATTTTGTATTTAAAAGTTGTAACAGCAGGGAACTTTCCATACTCACTAGGTGGATCTAATCAGCGTCGGTGAAAGACGGGATAAACAACCCAATCTCAATTTTCTAGCCTCATTTTTCATCTGTCAGAGCTAGCTATGGCTTTCCCTTCCAGTCAGAAGAATGGTGACAGTAGAAATGGATGGCTCAAATTTTCCGTTCTTGTAAACAGGTACAATTTCACTGAAATTAATACAGCAACATTGAAATTGTCTGTAAATACTGGAACATGGTTAAGGTTTTGGAACCCTATTTGGAAGTGTGACCGTACCTCTGGGTTCCTGAAAATGATCAGTTTTATTGCATTTGTTTCATATGTTTGTCCCCTCATTCCTGTAATTTCATTTGAATCTATCTATAAAAATATATGAATGGATGAGGTGACAGTTTCTTCCTGAGGAAGAATTTTTATTTTAGTAAAATTAGTTAAATGTAAGTGGAGTCTTTAATTTTAATTCTCCTCTGGTCAATACTTAGAAACTGAATGCCTTGAAAAATATTACTTTATTGAAGAAGACTGAGTGAAGCTATGAATTATGGTAGAAACATGATTGCAATAATATCAGTTTCTCACAGAAACTAAGGAGGAGAATTTCTGAAAACATATTCCAGATTAACCGTTCAAGTCATCCTTCCTGTCATCAACAGAGATAACCTACCTTCTTTCTGAGCTAATCCTAACATTTCTTCCCTGGTCAACAAAAGAGCATACCTACAGAAAGCTTTATTCTTGACATCACAGTGATCAAGTCTAAATCTGTTAAGTGTCAACACTGTAAAAATTGAAGAGTGCATTCTCTGTCAACATTATACTAGCCTAGAGGAAAGCACAAACACTCTTAATAGTCAGGTTGCCAGCAAAGGAAATAAGAATTAAATTGTACTTTTGGAAATAAATGAAGCTTCTATATTGAAGACCAAAAGACTGATTTGTCAAAATAAATGGGGTATTGTAATTAAACAAAGGAACTTGACAAAAAAATGCCTAGTTTCAAATCAGCTTGTGAAGGAATAATAAGTCAATAAATGTTACTTGTGTGGCATCTAATTCTTTCAGAGGTGGCTTCCCATAGGTGCTGGTTCTGTGTAAGAACAATTCAAGAGTTCCATCTCATTTAGTATTGAATTCATTAGCAGACTTTTGTTCATGTCAGATGGTGGGGAAAGTTCTTTTGTGAGCATGAAACCTGCAAACAAAGGAAATGAGAAATCAAGAATCCCTGAAGAAGAACTATAAAGATGTAGAAAAGAAGTAAGTGACCAGAGACAAGTGATCAGAGCCTCATGTAAATTGTCAGAAATCACTGACACAAGAGCACAGTTGGAACAGATGAGAATCTGGTCATATATTTTCTAGCAAAGTTTTCTTATTCTTCTGTTTGTTTTGTTTTAAATCCAGTATTGTTAAAAATGGCATGAGTTTTGCATTTGCTGCTTATTTTTCCTCATGAAAAAGATCAGCTAGCCGTGTGTCCGTATATGAAACAAACACCACACAAACTGTGCACCTGCATCCAGACAGGAAGATGAACATGTCTGTTCATCTTCAGTGTATGCAGAGATGGCTGGAATTGAAACAGACACAAAAGATAAGAGCGAGTGACTAATTCCTGTCTTTTTAATGTTAAGATTCAGACAGTTTGCTCAGCAGTCAACACAAATAAATTCCAGAAAGGAATTAAAGTCAAGGCATCAAATTCTTCCATTCAGCCCCAAACATTATGCAACAGTGTTACTTCCAGCATACATCTTCGAAAGTGATCAGTAAAAGGAACCCAGAACCATAAGTGAAGATGCCAAGTTGCCAAACCATCTTTTCTTTTGAAATGTTAACTTTATTTAAAGGTTGTTCTGCTTTTGGTCTATTATAATTCAGTGGTAAGGTAGGTTTTATATTTGATAGCCTTCTTCAGGTGATTATGAAAATATTGCTCGATAGGAAATGACCTCATATCTATGACCTCATCGTAATGTCTTGTAGCAGTACTTAATATGATGTATTTACAACTAAAGTATTTTAGATACAATAATTCATACTACATGTTTTAACATCGCAGGACATACATTTGATGATCAGTTTGTAGTAGGTTTTGCAGAATTAGGAACAATTCAATCCTCTCTCTATGTTGGCTTTGCTGAAGGATTGCTTGTCTCTGGCTGGGGCCACCACTGCCATCAGATTAACACTTCTGGGACTTCTTGATTTAAAATAAATACTCTGAGAAACTGAAATGTACAAACCTTAATTTTGGGGGCTGACAGACGAATTTTGTATTTTTTGATGTCTAGTGTCTGAGGGATGGACTAGAAGATCTCATGATATTCCTAACTTGCCTTATTTTCTACTTTTCTGTTCATGATATCTTTCTTATCTTGTTGTTTGTTTTTCCCACAGTCTCTTTTTGATCAGTGAGAACATCTTTACCTTTATATTTGAGTATACCTATAAAGGTTTAGAGTCATTTTGATGTCTTATTTTTCTCTACCCCTAACTTGTGAATCTACTTCTTAAGAAAGGTCTTGTTACAATCTCTACATCTGTCAAAGCCACAGTCAATACTTCTTCCTTACTCTGTTTCTACCATGTAGTTTTTGGAATGAAATCGCAAATGTGCTATTTAAAGTGATGCAACCATGATATCAACATTGTAATTCCAGTAGTATAATGTATTTCCTCAATAGGAATCTTTTCTTCATTTTTAGGTACCAGCTGTAACCTGAACAAATGTCTTTACTCAGTTCTCCTTGATGACTCATGGGTTTTGTTTGTTTGTTCGCTTTCACCTTTTAAGTAATTTAGAAGTTATCAATGCCTATGAGTAGTTTAAACTGTTCTTTCCAAGTTGCCCTAACCTTGCAATTTTCTACATTCAATTTAATTTGGTCATCATATCATCCAATTTCTTTGTTATAATAGGTCCTTGTGGAGCTCTTCAGAGATGTTAGCTGGAAAGTTCTTGAGCATTTTATCCTGCTGATTTTTTATTTTTTATTTTTGTCAATATGTTAACATGAAACATTGTAACAAGAGCTATGAGATCAATATACCACTTTAATGGGAAAGTCGTAAGCAAGTTAATAGAAATAAAAACAGTAGGCCTTTGCATAAATTATGAGCATCAAATTACGAGATTTTTCCTATGGGTTTTTAAATTATGCCTAATGAAACTCCTTATTTTTGGATGAATTTCAGTTGACAATTCAAAAGAATAAGGCAAATTTAAGGTTTTCCTAGTGGCATTGCATAAACATTTTCCATAAGAGCATTGTCACAATCAACACAGAAGCATATTAATGAGGTTGAATAGCAAAAATGTGTCTTCATTGAGAAGAACCACAAGAAAATATTTATAAATTTTAGAACACCCTCATTAATGGACACAAAGGGATACAAAACATTCCTATAGTGCTGAATGATACCTGGCTTGTTGATGCTGTCTTAATCTTGGATCATTTAGGGTGTATGTATACCCTCACATCTGAAATAACTTTTGTACCATACCAGATACCTTATTGCTCTTAGTTCATGGTGGTTTTCTAGTTCTGAATAAAAAAATCTGCTTTTTAAAAAAAAAAATTTTGTCTTTCTTACGTTTCTTCAGCAATGTTTCTGTTCTCACTAAGATTTTAATAGTGGGAAGAGTGTTCTATTTTGAATCTCTGAATGCAACTTTTTAAAAGTTGTTTATTTCCCATACAGAAAAACTGAACTCCATTATAAATTAAATATACTCTTGTTGTTGTTGCTTGTCTTGTGTTTCAATATTTTGTTGACTGTTTCAACAAGATCTGGAATAGATTTTTAACAGTTCCTTTAAATACAATGCGTTGCTGTATTAAGGACAAATTATTATAATATGAAAAATAAAATCCAAGGCTTGATTGAATTTTGGTTTTAAGTAAAGATTCTTGACAATTTCCTTCCCAAGCAAGCCTATCTACAGCTGAATAAGTTACCATCTACTGAACCACTCAGAATTAGCTTACTCTTCTGTGTTTGCAGTCACAGGAAGCTTCGTGTGTAATAAGGCTATTGTCACACTTTCTCTACTTATTCATCCAATACTGGATTGGTAATGAAATGATATAATCGATTTTATTAATATTTTCATTACTTAATTATACATAAAATCAAATCCCAGAGTTATTTTTCTTTTCCTATGGAGCCGTGAACCTCCCATCACATCCATATTTATCAGTCACACTGGAAGATTAAACTCAAATGCTGGTGTGGAACATGCTGCAT
Organism: Odontophorus gujanensis; assembly: GCA_013399175.1. NCBI lineage: Eukaryota > Metazoa > Chordata > Aves > Galliformes > Odontophoridae > Odontophorus > Odontophorus gujanensis. Next base: position 1,177,520 of record VXAB01006126.1, on the reverse strand, counting down.
ATGTAAAAAGGAATAGAAGCAGCTAGAAATTAAATCAAAATGGTGTTAATTGCTAATAAATGCAGGATGTGCAGCTGGGATGAGGATTTGTCGTTGCAGTCCTGTTTGTAGGTAGAGACAAGATTCATGTTATTTAGAGGTTTAACAATATCTGCAGACTTGGTTGCCTTTACGTAGTTCTTTCGTTTTCAGTTCTTCAAAATGTGGAGGTGGATAATGAGAAATTTAAATTGATGCACTATCCTCTCTATCATCATTCTTGAGATAGCAGTGGTGTGAAGCTATGGAAGAATACTGCATTTGACAGTCTCTTGTTGTTCATATAAGCTATTCATTTGCTTCAAATGTATGTGAAAAATCTTATATGTAAAGACGCTTTCTTAACCAAAATTCTGAATATCCTTCTACAAATAATATCAAGATGTAGACTAAGAACTACATCATTTTTCAGACTGACAGAAACATGAGGATTTCAAGGAGCACAAATGCACTCCATCACAAAAAAAAAATCTATGCAAGATGCCAGTTATTTCCTGCGCTAAAATAATGGACTGCTTGCCCATTGTAAACAAAGCACCAAGCCGTATTTCACAATTGCATAGTAGATGCAAATATTTTTCTGTACTAATATTTTTAAATAACAGCCCCATGAGAACTCAGTTCTGTCTTTCATGATTAAAACATTTCCACGGAGGGAGTTAGAGATCCAAATCTATTCATTATGGAAACTATCTTCATGTTGTTGGAGCTTTTATGAAAGATTCCAAGTTTCCACACCATTTATTAGTCAATTTCACAAGAGAGAAACCCCAGGAATGTTTTAGATTAGAAGAAATCTAATAAGGACCTTTGGAATGGGGGCAAAAATGTAGTCCTAGAGATTTAAAAACATTCCAAAGAAATTTTATTGTGACTTTAGAAAAAGGGAATAATCCTTCCACCCCTCCCTCCCATATTATCTACATGGACCAAAGTCATATCTTTGCAATTAAATTCAAATTATTATGAGTCATATGGCGACTTTCTGTTTAATGATGGGGAACAACAAGGATGTTAGAGCAACAGTCAGCAAAAGGATTCACTGAACTGGAAAATGCAGTTTTGACTGTAAACTCCAAATCTTTTAAAACCTATGGAGATGTGATGATGGGCTTTGCTGGTATTTTATGGAGAGGATTTTAAATCTGTCATCTGGTTAGCGGTAATTCTGCTGGAAGATACTGCAACTGAACAATGTAAAACATCCAAAGGGAAAAGAAGATAAAAGTGTGCTTTAGTCTGCATCTGACTGCCCTGAAAAAAAGGTCAAATGTGGATCTGTGATCCATAGGGCAAGAAGCCCACATTTACCAGAAGAAAGTGATGAATTTTGCTTTCTGTAACTGACAAATCAAAATCCAAGAAGATAACTGCGTTTTTATTTTGCATTTTAGTAGAAAATGTCTGCATACTGTGACTTTACAGCTCAGGGAAGAAAAGAACTGAAAGAAAAAAACCCTTCCTGCCCCAAAGCAATACAGGGTAGGAGCGACTGCTGTTTGCCCATTTGCCCATTTACATGTACTTTAGTTCAAGTCCCAGTGCAACTGTGAAATCTGTCAGATACAGTAAGTGATTTTCCAATAGTAGGTATTTATTTATGTGGAGCTAGTGGAGATTTAGTGATGCCCTGATATTGCTTAAGGTACTAAAGAGGACAATACCCTTTATGTAAGTTAATCAACCATCCTTAGCTGGCTTAGTACAGCTGTCTTGTCCAAGAAGCTGCTGCATTTCTTTCATATTTTATTTCTTCTGTTTTAGGATGTTGCTCTAAAATTTCCCTATTTCCTTTAGTTCAGAAAACTTCAATAACTCCTGAAGGAAATGTAAATCATACGGACAGTGGGAAGAAAACTGGTTGTGTCTGTGTTTCACATTAATTATTTTATTTTATTTTATTTTATTTTATTTTATTTTATTTTATTTTATTTCATTTCACTTCATTTCATTTCATTCTAATGGTACTGATGGTTAGTGGACACTTTTTTAGACTTTTAGATTGCTAGTGCCTTAACAAGAGGGGCAAAGCACATTTATATATGGCCTTCGGCATTACCTTTGGAGTGGCTAATCTATATTTAATTATTTGCTTTTGTTTTTATGTTTCATTTTTATTGTATGTTGTCAGGAAAATCTCAGCAAAAATCCTTTTGAAAAAATTAATCTGTGTGTGCATGTGTTTGTAGGGGAGTATGTACGGGAATATATGATGGACCATTATTAAGCCATACATTACAATTTAATTTATTTTCTTTAATATTGTTCAAAGCCTCTCCATACAGGAGCTACTTTTCTGTTAGTGTCCACTGCTCTGAATGCTTTTATCCTTATTAAAGTCTTCTACAAGCAGTAAATTTCAGAGATATCTGAAAAATGCAGTGTTTGGTAGAAGGATCCAACGTTTGTTCATGATTAGTTCAGGGGCCAGAGGGCTGCATGTTCCCAGAGCAATGAAGCAGTATATGGGACTATCTGCATTAGATCAAGGACTAGGAATTACATAGTTACATTCACCTCAAGAAAGATCTGTGCTAATTACCGTTGCTGAGACCCAGAAAACATATTTATAGCATGACACTGATAAAAACATCAGTATGAACTGCAAAATTAATCCAGTCAAAAACGTGCCATCAGCAATCAGAGGCCCCCTTCAACTCTCACTGGTAAATTCCTGGAACTTATCAGTAATTATCCAAACTGGCAATCTGCTTCTTTGCAGGACACAACAGTGTTAGGCTAACTGAACGATAATAAAGAGAACTTTTTCCACACATCAATGCCTCCCATTCAAGTCATACTCAGTGCTTGCCATTCAAATCATACTTCTCATGTCAGTATTTACTAGCACTCTATTTTATAGCATTGTTTATTTGCTTTCTATTGTACCTCTATTGTTTCCATTAGCTAAAGCATTGGAGTAGTAGTAGAATGATTTAGATTTTGGTTTGAAAAAATAGTGTTAATAATACTTCAGAAAAGGAGAATAATTAGCTTGGAAAAATGTTGATGCAAATCAGGAGTGGGAATATCATTTTTGATGAGCTTACTTACTTCTTTCCAGACACAGTGGATGAGTTAATTCATCCCTACTATATAAGTATCAGTGTTGTAGTCTTTTGAATCATTAAAGACTTTTATCTTTTCCCCAGAGCTGTTCTTCTCTCTTAGGAGAACACATGACGGTGGGGGTGTGCACTGTGGGGGCAGACAGACCTCTGCACTGGGACACAGGGTTGTGGAAACCAAATGCCTGTCTTGTGCTCAGCCACAGTTGCTTTGGATCAGCTTCCACCCACTGACATAGACAGACTGATATTCAATCTAAATGCTTATTTACTCAATCTCATATGATTCAGTACCTGAGGCGCAACCATCAAGGAAAAGTATTTTTTATTTTAACTTCTCAAAGCTGGGGAGTGTTACCATACCTTCTCCTTGTTCTGTCATTTGAAATGGTGCATTTCTTTGTGTCCATCTGTGAGTTCTTCCAATGAGGATGTCATTTATTTTAAGGTGTACCACACTAAAATCTGTGAAAGAATGATTTTGACCTGAATCGATGACAATTTAAATTCACTGAATTGAATGGAGTTACTTATGACAATGAAGGGGAAAAAGGACAGGAAAAGAAGGGAAAGAAGGAGATGAAAAGGTAAAAAACAACAAGAGAAAGAACACAGAAATATATTTAACTGAAAGGTTTTTAAATAAGATGTTGAAATTGTTAATATCTGGACTTCAGAAACAAACATACGTAGAGAGATTAGGAAAAGGATGTCATTAAACACAAGAAGCTTCTAGGACGTTGTAAATGCAAAATAATAATAAAAAATAAATAAAAAAAGACAAGCTGAATTTTAAAATGTATAACAAGTTTCGTGGTGCTCTTTAGTATCACATCCTTTGAGCTTAGGATGGAACCCCACCACTTGATGTTCAAAGGTTCAGAATATTCCTCAGCAGTTGGTAGAAAGCCGCAGAAAACTTGGTGACAAAATAGCAAATGAAAATAGAAGCCAAAGCTTAAAAGAATGCTTATTGTGTGAAGACATTTCATTCTGAAAGCAGACAGAGGCTGAGATGAGCTGGAGAGATAATAGAAAGCTTAAAACAACATAAATGATGCTGTTCATAATTATGAACAAAATTAGGTCAGTTTTGCTCCGCGTGAGGTCAGCAAGCATTGTTGTGATGGGTGGTGTTCCACTGGCACAGCTGACCACTGTATAAGAGTATAGAATACATAACTTTTAAAATGCCATTTCGTTACAGTTACATTTATTGGCAAGAATATTATATTCTTAAAATCTCAGAATTCCAAAATCCTTCCAAAATGGGTATACGCTGACTATAAAATGTGGACATCATTAAGAGAAATGACTGTAAAAATATTTCATAGACATCAGCATCTTTCCTGTGGCAGCTTAATAACAGAACAACATACTTCTCATTCATTTCTTATTTAAGAATGAAGACCCGAAATTAAACTTAAACCAAACTAAAGGCAACATGCAGATGTCTCATTTGGCTCTCAAGGGATAAAAATTCACAAACTAATGAACAAACTTTATTAGAAATTCCCATTCTGCTGCCAGAAAGAAGAAAGTATGAGGAATAACTAATTGGAAAGTTGTGTGCATGCTGGTGAGTTACTTGTCTCTGTAGTACACATCACATTTAAAAGTAAGGTATTTTAGTGAAAACCTGCTCATGCAGTGAGCCACCTTAAAGCAGTTCAAAAGTGTCTGCACCCTGTGCTATGAATGCACTTCCAGTTAGAAAATCACAGTGACTTTCCCCACTGGGAAGAACAAAGATAGAATTAGTTGTTCTGGATGGAATCAGGCTCAGAATTAAAGAGGTCTGGGGAATACACCGTGGAAGAAACTAAGTATCTGGACGATCTGGGTTGCAGCTCAGGACTCCTAACTTTTACATTATGTCCATCCCATGGTAATATGCTATTCTTTTGTGAGGTTATTTCAGAGTCAGATATGATTTCCCACTGACATCTTTGAGTTTTCTAGGCACTTCAATTAATAGGCTTAGTCCTAGGCTTAGTCCTACTGATTGTAATAGGCTTAGAGCCAGGCCATTTGTTTTGTTAAATTTAATTTTTCAAGCAGCAACCAGAGGCAGATCTGTCATCAGTAATCTGCAGAATGCAGGAGCCTATGGAGGACTTTTTCCTTACCCTTTGGGTCTCTTGTAATCACCAGCAATGCAGAGAACTATGATGTGATAATTGATGTTCTAAGTCTCAGTCACACCAAAGAAGAAATGATGACTAAGTGAAGTTTCCTAACAGAAAATAAATGCAAACTGAAGTTTTAAGATGAGTAAGTTGTGATTTGACGTATACTTTTTTTTTTTTTTTTTCCATGTAATTCTATAATTCTGAATTTTAATAATGTGCCCGAATGAACTCCAGACACACACATTTTCAGTTGCTGAGACTTAGGAATTCTCTGTCTGTGTCTGAGCTCTGCAACAGAGGTCATTTCTAGGGCTGAGACTCATCACCAATCAGGTGCACCCTTAGTGTTTAGAAACATACACTCTGGGCATTAATTGCAGATAGCGTGGGTTTTATTTTGCTGTGTTGCTGTATCTATCAGTGTTTCTTATCAGTACTTCATTGACTTTACAATAATAAAATCACTGAATGTTTTAGGTTAGAAAGATTCTGGGTGTGAGGTATCTGGTCCAACACCTCACTTTGTGTTCTTAAAGCAGAGGTATCTTCTAGCAGAAATATCTTATGTGGAAAAAGGTTCACTCACTTACTTTGGGGAAAAGGATTTTGGGTACAGCCCACAATAAAGGAAAGTGCTCAGCATCTTATAGCAACTTATAGTATAATGTTGAGAACTGTTACAAAAAAAAATCTATCTATATATAGAGATATATAGATTGAACTTAATAACTCAAGAACAAATCTCAAGAACATGACTTCACTAACATTTAGAATTTCATTTTTTTCCCAGTTATATATGAGGCCAGACTTCAAATAAGAGTTATAAAGGTTAACTAGTAAGTCTGGTGGACAGATCTGTCTTGGGCATACACATGAAAGAGATTGTCAATACTTTAATCACATGTGGTATATTTTTAAAAATATTATATCTTCAAGTTCTTGTTCTGTGAGTGAAATAAAATACGGAATTGAACAAGAACTATTATCCAGAATAAAAAAAATATTAGCTTTGTTCTCTTCTTTTGACATACTCACTAAAGAGTCCCAGGTAAAGAAACTGTCATTGTGCAACACTAACACTCCACAAGATATTTGTTTCATTATTAGTTCAGTAAATCTTCATGCTGTTTAATTTTAGAAATGTTTTTTTCATAGAATTCAGGTAAAACCTGATCTCCCATTTCCATTTCTATATATTAAGAAATCTCCATAATGGTTCAAAACAAGAAGTTATAACAATGGAATAAGAAGATTATTCAGTATGACCAGTGGCATGAGCAGAACAGGCAGTCCAAACCACTGCATTATCGATAGGACTGGAAAAGAAAGAGCTGATTGAAAACCATAAATCTGTTTATATGAAAAGCCTGTACAAGATCTTTTTTCTCTGGAGATTTTGTCTTTTTTTTTTTTTTTTTGGCAGACAAATATAAAGATACTTCCCCTTCACACCATGCATGAATCTTGGAATAGCTTTAATTTCTATGTCAGAAGTAAAATCTTGGCTGTATGGCTTATTTGTGCTTCTGGAAGGGAATGGTAGTGATTCCATCTCACAGATGCTGAGAGATGATGGTCAGGGTGTTGTTCCCAGCATAAGGGTTTTGCTGAACATGCATTGCATTTGCAGTCACTGTACTGTTCTGTTTGCTGGGACCTACTCCATTCCTGAGTGGGCATTTCTCAAGCAGACAGTGCTGCACTGCAGCAGTGATCTTCTGAATATGATGTAATCAGTTACAAATTATCTAGTTTGGCTATTGTTTCCAGTCTTATCACAGAATAACAGTTTACATATTTATTTTATTTATTGAGTGCTTTTTTTTGGCACAGACCAAAACCCCATGTTACCACAGCTACACTTTTAGGAATTTCCTATCTACCTTGAAATGAGTTAGCTAACTGATTAAAGTACTGTTTACATATCTACGTGAGCTTCTCTTGCAGAGTTGAGCATGTGCCTTTGATTTCAAAAGTACTTACCACTTTTGATATGTGATGCAGTGGATCTGTAACTCTTTCCAGAGCCCATATATGGCCACATGCTCTTATATGAATAGATCTTATCTAGCAGAGAGTTACAGTGGAATAATTCTGCAAAGATACGGAAATCTTACCTGAGTATGGTTTGAGTATCTAAAAATCACCTGGAGATTTGCAAAAAGGTGTTGCAAACTGGTTTTTGGATGTATGAAACTTGTTCTAATGCAAATATTTGAAGCCGCAGGATATAACTGCAAAATGTTTGTCAAGCAACAGGGATTCAAAGTGTGTTTGACTGAAGTATTTATGATTAATTCACAGAAAGAATTAAAAAGGAAATTCCAAAGTTGTCCTTACTTTAATAAATTTTCTGTCTGAATTTGCAAAATCTAATTTATTCTAAAATCTTGACATGAAGAAGGGATTGTAATAACCATTGTAAGGAGATGATATGAGAAAGCCATTAAATAGCTTTTTGAACTTTCAGCTCTATTTAAGTCTCAAAATATAATAAAGTTTATGTTGGGATTTTTATTTCAAAGTACACATTACATCTTGTGAATTTGTCTATATTAGTGAATCAATCACTACACGGGATGCTTTACAAAGCCTGATTTAGGAGAGTAGGTGATTTTGACTTTCTGGCTGCAAGCTTTTCACCTTCTACCTTGCTTACTGATTCCTGTGGGATGCTGAGAACCCTCAGTTCTCCCCCCATCTTTCGCACCATCAAGCTCTGAGCATACTTAGATTCTTTGATTAAAAGTTTGTTCCTCTGTTTGCTTTGGGCTCCCAAAGGCTTTGCTTCCAGGCAGCTCATGCTCATTAAAGAGTCTGTGGAAAACACATGGGACAAATTTAATTCAGTAGTGCCAGTCAGAATAGCAATGCCTGTTCACTGGGAACAAGGTGCAAGACATTTGGCTTCTTGGGAATTGGGAACTGTCACTGAAGCCTGCAGAGGCAGGTGTGTTTTACAGAAACACCACTCCAGATCATGGGATATTGGATCTCTCTGCTGCAAAAAATAATGTTTTTAAAGGTTACTGTATAAAGAGAAATCACACTGTTTCTTTATCCATCGCAAATGATGATACTACTCTTGAATTATATAGAGTACACTGTTTAGTTTTCTTTCCATTGTTCATTTCAGATTTTTGGTGCTTTTCTGTAGCATGTAACAGAAGAGGATTCTGGTCTTGTTTCTGCATTTATTGAAGTACATCAGATTTTGCCATCCACTTAAGTAAAGAGCAAATTGAGTTCCAAAATATAATCTGTATTATTTGCTAGTAGGATATGTATTATTTGATGCTATAAGTATAATTCATTAATAGTTAGTAGTACTCTTACATGTAAATTAGGAATGAAGTATAATGTGATTATTCAGCTCTAATCTAAAATATTTACAGTTCCTAACTGAAGTACAACTGTAAGTGTGATTTACAGAAGGATATGGTAAATGGTGCTTATTTTTAAAAAAATAAATAATTACCAATTAAATATGCAGACTTCCTAATATGGTGATTCAGTAAAAAATGTTTGATCTTGGAGAAATAAATTCTACATGTATTCCCTGGGTAATTTTAAGGAACTTCAGAATTAGGATATTTTATTTTTAAGTGCAAATTTTAGTACAGTTCTTTATTTTCCAGTAAGGACTGGAATTTTTTCTCTATGGCAGAAAGTCATAGAGTAGGGTACATATTACAAAAGTATTTGTTACAATATAAACTGCAAAGCTATTTTTAATTAATATGCAGGCACCTAAGAAGTATACAAAGTATACATTAAAAAGAGATAATGGGCTTCTATATGTATTTCTAGAAGCTTTTGAAAAATTTTTTTACTGTGTTCACAGAGAAAGAATGTCTCTAGTTGGTGACACGGCCTGTTATCTCATAATTCAGGCTTTCTTTCTCAGTCTGGATCCCAGACAGCACAAGATACGGCTCAAAAAGAAGGCCATAGGAGTCCAGGCTCATGAGACAGTCATTGAACAGAACACAGAGCATTCAAAAAGGGGAGGAAGAAACCAATAGGGCTTCTGGGGCTAATTTGCTGGCCAGATAGTTCCAGAAACTTCAGGGGAAGTTTTCTGAAAGCACTGTCTTCTCCAAAAGCATTGGCTTCAGTCTCTTATGGATGGTCATCTCATGAAACTGGTTAATCATGTGGGCTTCTGAGTGAGGAAACAAAAACAGCAAAAGCAGGCAGATTGGCAGTTGCTATGGCAATTCCACCCTTTGTTAGAGTTGATGTAAATCCTAGGAGCTACAGAGAAATGGCCAGACACGGCAATTAGTTTTTCCAAGGCAGTGTAATTTTCCATTGTGAACAGAGATTACAAAGTCAAAAATTTAACTGATACAACTGAATTAATCTAATCTGATCTAAATCTTATATTATTTTTTTTTATGTAAGTGACACATTTTCTGTAAAGTGATTGCATTGCTGTATGCAGTACCAAATATACACTGTCAAATTTTATTTCAAATTATTGACTTTTCAAAGTGTATGTTGGTGACAGTTGTTAATAATACTAAATGAGCAAACATGAACACAACAAATTGTGTCATTTCTTGCAAAGGATCCATTAATTTCAATATAAAACACAGAATTAAAATAACTTAGATTTTTATCAGATTCTGAGAGGAAATTATTGTGCTAATTTTTGGGATGCAGTTTTATGGATGACCTCTAAGGAAACTCTTGAAAAAAGAGAGAAAGCTGCAACCATATATTATTTTTTCCTTAATGTACATTTAGCACACAGGAAAGAACTACCAGATAACAAGTCTGATGCCAAGCTATTCTTCCTGAAGAAATATTTTCTGGTGACAATACGCACACTACTGCTACTAAGCTTATGATACACCTCTGGATTTTGAGTAGACCAATGGAGTATGCATGGAAACTCATCCCCATTTATTATTTCAGTTACACTGACTATGTCACAGACATCTGAAAAATTTTCATTATATGAATGCTAACCTGAAAGTAATACCTCCTGTTTTATCATGTTGGTTTACAACATTGGAGGCAGATGCTGGTGGGATGGCAGTAGAGGTTGGACATTCCCACCAGTATTCTGCTACGCTTTGTTGTCATGTGACAGATGGCAGCAGAGGGGCAGTCTGACTGAATGGTGCAAAACATGGAAGTGCATCTGAAGCAAAGGGGTGGGACTGAATTCCTCCATGCAGAATAAATGTCAGGCATTGGTATTTATTGATGTTTACTGAACATTTATGGAGACCAGCCAGTGGATAGAAGCACAGTGAAGTGGTGAATGGTGCATTTCAGCAGTGGCAATAGTGATAGCAGGCCAGTTCCACTGGTGCAGATTTTGATGAGTGCAGCATGCAGGCTTTTGTTCACTGATGGTGAAAATGTGTGGTTAATGGTGGTGACTATGTTGAAAAATAGTGCTTTACAGCTGCAACTTTTGGAGCAATTTACATATATTGGTTTCTTAATCTGAGACTGTCTTTGTATTAAACCTTAATAAGCATACCATTTGTGAATTGCTGCATCTAGTATCCCATATCACATAACACAGATGTAATGTTGAGAAACATATCCTGCAGAGAAATTGTCTCTTTGCAGTGGCTGTAAAGACACAGGAGACTTTCTGGGTAAATGTGCCCAGAGAGGAGCGCAGAAGACAACCATTCACAAATATCCACACTGAAAGGAAGTTGGATCTCATACTATAAGAAAAGCAATGAGTATAGAGAACAGTCCAGCTACAGAGTGGGCTGAAACGAACTCACAAATTCAGCCAAAAATCATCTAGATTTATTTTTTCCTCAAGTCTTCTGCAAGTAGATTTTATTTGAAATTATATTAAAGAGGCAAAAATTAATACTAATACTGTTTTAGGTAAACTGTCATTGCTCAATAAAGGGTATCTTTAAAAATGTATGATAGCAAAACCAAGCAAGACATGAATTATGCCTTAGACTGATGCCAAAAACTTCAAAGGAGCGGGCTTCTACTGGTCTGTATCTTCCCATTTTGATCCAATGATCGTGATTTTTCAGAAAAAAAAAAAAAAGAAGAAACAAAAAACAGCAACAACCAACCAAATTTAAAATAAATAAATAAATAAATACAAATCCATCAACCCACAAAGGGGAAGAAATTAATTAATTGCTGGGAAGAACATTTAAAGCACTAAGCGTGATTTCTTTGTCTCTTGTTAGTACTGCTGCCTACTGATTAATATAAATGAGAAAAAAACACAATATTATTGTGTTATTCAATGAAGAGACACAGGAAGTATGAACAGCTGTGTGCAGAGAAGGTGGCTCTTCATGAATGTAGGTGCGTTCTCCCCAAAAAGAAATGTGCCTTCTTGTCGCCAAGTATGTAATGGACCCCAATATTTAGCTAAGTGATTAAAAAAGTAGCATAAGTAACCTCCAAAGAGTTAATTTAATTTGGACAGAGTGCAGGATATCCAGTGTTAGAATGGTTGATAGCCCTATTCCCAAAGTAACCACAGCCTTTTCAAAACAATGCATCAAGAATATTTTATAATTTTACTTTCCCATTTTATCTAATTATCATTTCCCATCTCAGACATACATTTTATCCACATTCCTGTCCCTGTAATTGTAAACACTCTATCCTATATCCCATATCATATCTGTGCTCTGACATAGTGCTATGAGGTTATGATTCACAGTACAAAGTAAAGCTGATATATACAATGGAATAAGAGTTGCTACTATACGCAAAGTACCTTGCACCAGATAGTGCCATTGTTTGTCCATTGAGCTGCAAATAGAATTGGGCCCTGAGTCCCAATTCTGTTATGTAGCATTATTCCATTATTGTATCAAAGCATCAAATGTGTAGCTTTCCCCTTCCATCTCTCTCCTCTTATTTATTATTTGCTTTTTGTTAAACCCACATAGAGAATAATATTATGTGTTGACTTTTCATTGCTGCTTCATGCATGTGTTCCTGTTACAACAGTCTTCCCCAGTAAGAAGATGTCTCTCCTGTTCTTCGGCTCTAAAAAAAATCAAAAAATCTAAGAAACTCAGGCTGAGCCATCAGTCTGTTATCCATAGGGGTATGGGACTCATTAGATATGACTGCTAAGTCTCAGCTTCCACGCAGTTCTTCTTACTCAAGCAACTGTACAAGCAGAAAAACAGGCAGAATTTTGTGCCAAAAGAAAGAGAAACCTCTTAGATATTATGTAATTTTGAATCTTTGATGAACTCTCATGTCATTCTTGTCCAAGAGAATGTCCAAGGGCATTGCATTAACCAACACCATAGGGGAGCTGCACAGTGCCAAAGCCATATTGCTAAAATTAGGGGAGGTTATCCTAAAATAACAGTCTTGCAGCATATCCGGAGGTTTTCAGCAGGAACTATACAGTGTGCTTAGAGAATTATAGAGAACTATACAGTGTGCCCATTCAGTATTTGTTATGGGATATTAACTAATTAAAGAGATGACCCAGAGACATGCATAACCTGCTTAGACAGGTTTCCATATCCTGCTCTGCTTGGCAGGGAATGCCCAAGCATGAGTGAGGGCTGCACTTGCCCAGTAAGTGCTCCCCCAGAATAAGCTGATGTGTTCTCTCCTGGGGACCAATAGCTGGCAGCAGCGTTGGTGTTTTACAGGACTTAGCAGCTCTGGGAGTCCATTAGGAGATCTTGCAAAGAATACATCTCCAAGAGAAATCATCAGGACAGCAGCCTGCAGCAGAGCTCTGAGAGCTAGCAGGAAATTACTCTGCTTGCTTATGCATCTAGATTTAGGGAGTAATTTATGCTGGAGAGACACCTCTGAAGTCAGTCTAGGAGAAGCATTTTTCTCAAGAGTATGAGCAGTAAAGCACCTGTGCAATTGTTCTGATTAGCATTTTATTATGTTTTATATTGACTGGTTTGTGGGGGAATGTATCTTTGCCCATTCTTTCTGAGTTGTTTGCTCTCTGACAACAAAATGTACAAAGCTCAAAGCTGTGAAACGGATGTGTTACACAATACAGATAGCTTCTTTACAAGATGGTATTGCTGGCAATAATGCAGCAGAGGTAGGAGTTACAAAGAATCTCTTGGGGCTATTGCACTGAAGAGGTTACCAGGAGTAATATCAGGAGTTCATCTCTATGAGGAGAGCAGAGGGGCAGCGCTGAGCTTGGTGCAGAAAACAATTGCCGGTATCAAGGACAATATTTTAACCTCTGGCTGTCTGCACCAACACAAATATACCTACACGAATGCCAGTTTTCTTTCTCTGTCATGGTGACAGACTTGACAGTGCTGAATAGACAAGTTTGAAAGCACCTGCAATACTCATGCTAGACAAAAAACAACATATTTAAGCTCACTCAGTATTCTCAGACATCTCTCCCATTTAAGGGCATAGAGGTGAAAGAAGCCATCAATAAGATAGGGCTGGGCAATCAAGGGAAGCAGACAAGTGTAATGCTGAGGAGCGAGACTTTGCTGTCTCTGTCTCTACATGGAGATTACCCTGAGCACTCATCCAGACTAGATCCTAATTTTGAAGACTGATCAAAATCCAGTGCCCTGCAGAGGGACACAAGTGTGGATTGTAAGACACTTAGGAAGAAAGTGTTGAATCTACTTAGACAAATGCTGCAGATGTGCGTAAATTATTTTTCTCATGGACATGACACACACATTGTCATCTTTCTTAGCATACTGAAATCCAGCAGAGCAATGCTGCCATTCATGGAGCTTGACCACTTGCAAGGGACATGGTAAAGGATGGATTTATTTCATTTCATAGATTGCATAAGCATTAGGCTCAAATCCATCCAGATATATTTATATATCCAGTATACATACGTGTGTATATATATATATATATTCTTCATGGAAAAACAGCTACTGGAATAAACAGTGAGTGAAATAGAAGAGACAGTGGGTGGAAGAAAACTGAGCAGTAAGAGGTATTCTGGAACACCCAAATGTCTTCATGCAAGAGCATCAACACTATGGCATCTTTTCTTCCTCAGATAGTGGGAGTTGCCAAAGTAACATATGGATTGTAGCAACAAAGAAGAAGCAAAACAGAAGTAGGCATCTCTTGCACTGAGGCATGCATCCTCTGAGTGACTAATTCCTTTTAAATCTGCAAGTTTCCCCTGTGATAATGTATTGCTGATACAGTTTGTCACATCTTTATGGTGATAAGCTTGTAGATAACAGCAATTTCACGCTAAATGTAGGTACAGTGAAAGTGCCTTGTAAGGTTCACACCCCATATATCAGTGCATTTGAAAACCTGAGTCATTTTGGATATCTTATATTTTAATGCACTTGTTAAAATATGGTTCATGGTCTAAAATTAAACATCCTAGAGTTATAGAGTAGAGGATAAAATATTCATCTCATAATTATAGAACTTACATAGAAAAGATTAAAACCCAGTGATGTTGGATTTTGAAAGAAAGAATTAAAAAAAGATTGTATTGTATTGTGAAGCAGAAGTGGTCCTGTGAGTAACATGCACTCTCAGATTTTTAAATATTGCTTCCTGGCCTGAATGAACGAATGTGTTTTGTGTTTGTCTCAGTAAAACAAGCTAGCAAAATGTGTCCTTTCACTGAATGGTGTACTCATAATTTTAATATTTAAATGTATATTACGGTTGATATATTTCTATATTATACACGCAAATCTAGATATGGTGAGTTCGCAATAACACTGCATATAATGGAAGAAAACGCAGGGCCAAGCACTTTCTGAGTCTGTACACTCTGCTGTTCTATGTGTACTACTCACAGAGGATGTAAAAGGGCCTGTAATTCATACCAACTAACAGCAGTTCACCTTCATTATGTACTCCCTCACCTATTTGCTGGACATCTTATGTACAACTGTTGTGAATTATGGTGAGACTATATAACTGAGAACTACAATTGGAAAAAGAAACACCATGGTTATGAGAGAACTGGAGAAGCTGCTCAAATTTAAATGAGGACAGCTCCCATTTTACATGTGATTTACAACTTGCTGCAATGACACCAAGGTTTTCCAAATCAGTGGCCTCTGAAACACAAATTTCTATCCTCTGTGCAGCTATAACAAGGCATAGCAACATTATGATATGTTTTTAGATTGGAGATGAGCATATAGGAAGACAGTTCAAATACAGCTAGGGATATTAACCGGATCAGAACATGCAACTATGGCAAAAAGTCAACAAATCAAATCATATGTAAACATAAATTTAGTTCTGAAATTCAAAAATGCTTGTAAAGGAAGAGTTACAGTTAGATAGGCATAAAGAGACCTAAATGCAGATGTTTCCAAATACCTCAATTTTTTGTTGCTTCTCTTCATAATGGGTGGTGTAACCATCAGCTCTAGTAGGCAAATGAAAGTGGTAATGTTTTGTTACGCTTGTGTTATTCCATTGAAGTAGAACTAATTGGAAGACCCAACTCAATTTCACCTTTCCAGCATTGCAGACATAAAATTATCTAATTTTGTAACATTTGTGATACTTCCTTTGAATATTTTTTGTCATGTGAGCAAGTCCTTCAGTAATTACTTCTGTGAGCTTCTGAGCCTGCCTTATTCTCCAGTTAGAATTAGACAGTTGGCTCTGTAAGACCCAGAGTACTGCCCTCTTTGCACCACTGTATTTATAGCACACAACATTATTAAAGAGCAGTCAAACACAAGGATCCTGTCATAGAGAAGTATATGATAAAAGCATTTTGATTACTGTACGGACCAAGGATTTCCAATAGGTCCAGGTCCATACTTCAATTTTGGCATAATGAAATTTGTGTGGATTCAAGGAGAGTAGACTGAGAACACACAGCTGATAAGGACTCTTGAGATAATCAGTTTATTGATCTAATGCATGTGACAAAAATGTGCAGATGGATTTTCTTCATTGTTCTCTGCATAAGGTTAGTTATGTCTGTGCAATTCTTCTGAACTTCATCTACTCAACACTGAATCAATTTCAGCTCTGGTGAGAGTTACAAGTTCACTTTATCTTTGTCAAGATAAAGGAAAACAGCAAAGTAAAGAATAAATTAATTTCAGTGGAGAAAAACAATCGTTCTTTTTAAGTAAGAAAATAAACACAATCATTTAGAAATACGTGCAATCTACAAAGCAGTATTCTATGATATCCTTGCAAAGTAATTAATTTCAGTGGTGCAATAATTTTGAAAAAGTATATCTGCAAAGACCATATATTCCACCTGCCTCCTTGCTTTTTTTCCTTCTTCTTGTTTTTTCTTTTTTCTTTTTCCCTTTTTTCTTTTTATTTTATTCTATTCTACTTTATTCTCTTTCTTTCTCTTTCTCTTTCTCTTTCTCTCTGTCTCTCTCTCCCTTTCTCTCTCTCTGTTGTTAGAACAAACTTAGGTTATGTATACTTCTAAAGTCAAGGTTTGGGACATTTCAAGCTCCACTCATCCCCAGTTGAAGATACTTCTGTTCTTTTGATGAGATATCTTGGAAATACATTTTCTCACCAGTCTTGTGAGAAAAGCAGATAGCATTCTGCTCCCCACTGCTTCTCTAGTTTTCTGTTCAAAATGCTGTAAAATGAATGAAAATTGATGTCTTCCTTGTGATGTGTGGACATCTTCTCTCTGATTTTTTTTTTTTTTTTGTCAGTTACATATTTGAAGACATGTCTTTGACTTCATTCTCTACTTACTCCTTGTATTACTCAAGACAAATCAAAGGAAAACCTGAACTTTTGTCACAGATTGGAACTTAAGATCTTAAGTTGTGCTCTTCTGTGGTCATGAAAAACAGGAGAGTTTAATGAACCCTTTCTCATTGGTGTAAAATAATCATTTATTTCCCCTGGAAGTGAATTGTTTTCTAGGTGAGGACAAGTCATTTAGTGCAATCCATTCAAACCACTTGCCTCTTTTAGAGTCAGGAATAAGCATTAGTTGTACACACCCCATGTGACAGAGCCACTGCGTGCAATGGATTTCTGTGCAGATGTGCACATTAGCAGTATTCCTGCTTCCCTGCCTTCTCCATAACAGTTGAGGCTCAATTTGATTTCATGTCCATTTAAACATGTACAACTGTTAAATAATTTAAAAACAACAACTGTCAGAGTTGCAGACAGTGCTATGATTGCAGCCACAACACCAAGAGTGAAAAGATTGTACAGACTCTGTGTATAAAAACAGTCCTTTGGCTTTTCCCCATCCACATACCAAAGCAAGTAAACTGCTGTTAATCTTAACATCAGCAATCTGAGCAGGAAATTAGACCTTGTCCATTATTTATGAGAAGGGATGGAAAATAAATAATCTTTTTAGCATTAAATTGCAAATTCAGAGAGAGAGATGCTGTTTTGGAATCATATGGCACAGAGAAATAAATCTTACTGCTCTCACAGTTTAACACATCGGATTCCAAAAGCCTAGAAATGGTTTTGTTTCCTGCATTCTCTTCAATTACCGCCCTCTTTGACCTTACATGTTAATGCATTTATTCTCACTTGTTTCACAAGAGATCTATGTAAAACTTGTGTATACGATAAGATGGAAGAGGAAAACTAAAGACTCTAAGCCTCCTTTTGATTCCACCAATAAAGGAATAATTTAATTGAAATCAATAACATTTCCCTGGTGTAAGACCTGCTGACAGCTCTCAACCCTCTACTAAGAATCTACTACAGTGAAAGACAGTTGATAGATTTGTTGCTCACTGTGCACAGTGGCAGAGCACGATTTTCCTTTGCCAACATCTAAATATTAGATCATAATAAAATCTGCTGTTTGTGTGGCTGCCATTGCAAATCTCGTACTTTGAAAAGAAGGAGAAAATAAAATGTGACAATAAAGTGCTTGTTTGCCATTGGCAAATTTTAAGGTGTTCTTTTTAAACGGGAAGAGACATTCTTCTCCTGCTCCTTCATGTTTTCGGTTGCTTTGGTTGCCTCCTTCCCCCCAGTGTCACTTCTAAAGCTTTGTTTCCTGAGAGTAGGAAGATTAATCCTTCTTCAAAGAAATAAGGACAACTTCCATTAACTGTGCAACTGACTACTTTCCTTCTTGTCAACCCCCCTGTATAAAATGGTGCATAGTTAGAATTCGGGAAGATCTTTTTAACATGTTTGAGACTATTAACTCTAAAAGAACAAGTTGTCATTTCCATTTCACCACTACCCTTGTTTCTTCTCTCCTGCGGATCATTGTCTGCACGGAAAAGCAAGCTAGGCAAACAACCAAAAGGGATGGAAACAAGTTACCTGTGAAGAAAAAGAGCTTATTGCATATCTCAAGGTACTTTCTATGGATGCTATCAGATCACTTAGAGCTGTTGTAGGGAGCAGTGAAAGTAAGGGTTAAATGGCTGAGATACATCTGAATTATATATCTAGTATTTACGTGTGATGGGAGATGCTGAGGACATTATTTCTTGTGTTGCTGTCCTACTGCCGCTGTGAAAAAAACCAACAATGAAATATATTGACTAAGACGATTTTCAGGCTAACTGCATAAAATTGCCTTAAAAAAACCTTAGACCTCCTAACAGGCAGCATCCCAAGGACATGTAAAAATAAAAATTTTGTAGATTGCTTTGGACTGAGCTTTTTTGCATTCTCTATAGGCTTCTGATCTCTATAGACAACTAGGGTTGTCATGTGCAAGAAGTTCTTCAGTCACATTCTCATCAAAAAGATATGCTGGATTCTGTTCTAGTGGGTTATTTGTTTGTTTGTTTGTTTGCCCCACAGCTTGTAAGTTCACAGCAAAATCACTTAAACTGCAGGAGCATAATCAACAGATTTGTCTTTTATCCAGTCTTTCAGAATCAATCAAACACTTGCATCTGAAATATCAGAAAGGCTACCTAATTTTGGACTGGCTACAGGGCTACCAATCTTTGGCATGCTCTTTGTTTTCAAACCTGTCTGTGAATGTCATTACTTCTCCAGGTGTATGCAGCTTCCTTAACTAGTTCCATGAGTTTAATAACAGAAAACAGGTTATGTGTGACTATCACAGATTTGCAGATGACGATGCACAGGATATTATCTGAACTCTTGGTTATATTTACTGCTTAGCAAGTATATTCTGTTGTGGATTGGAAATGTCTCTCTCCTTTTAAGTATCTTTTATTGCAGCCAGAGTAGGTGTGGGGTGATTAACATAAAAGGCAGACTGCAGGATGTTAAAAGGTCTCAAAATAACATTTGGAGCCTGAATAAAATTATGTCGCCGAAAGTGTCACACATATATTTTGTCATATATCTACTTATCCGCAGGTAGTTTATATTTCATACTTCAAAAGTCCTTTAGCTAAACATTTGGAAAGTGCATGCGTATAATCTGTTGTCTGTGCCAGCTGGATACTGAGCTGCATCAAAAGCAGTGTGACAAGCAACGCAAGGGAGGTGGTTGTCCCCCTCTACTCTGTCCTTGTGAGGCCCCACCTGCAGCATCACATTCAACTCTGGGGCCTCCAGAACAAGAAGGGCATTGACCAATAGAATGGGTCCAGGAGTAGCCTGAAGAGGGCTCTGAAGAATGGAGTACCTCTGCTGTGAAGACAGACTGAGAGAGCTGGGTTTTCTCATCTTGGAGAAGGCTCTGGGGAGAACTTACAGAAGCTTACCAGGACCTAAAGGGGCCTAAAGGAAAGCTGGGGAGGGAGTTTTTATCAGAGAGTAGTGATAGAACAAGGAGAAACAACTTTAAATTGAAAGAGTTGATTTTGATTAGATATAAAGAAGAAATTATTCATTGAGATAATGGTGAGGCACTGGAACAAGCTGCCCAGGGAAGCTGTGGATGCCTGTGGATGTGGAAGTGTTCAAGACCAGGCTGGGTGGTGCTTTGAGCAACCTGGTCTAGAAAGAGTTGTCTGTGCCAATGGCAGAAGGTTGAAACCAGGTGATCTTTAAGGTCAACAAAATAGGAACACTTGCATCAGAATATCCTCCCAGCTTCTGTCAGTTTAACACATTGCAGATACCTCTTGCATTGGAGTTTGCTCCTTTTATAATATCTGATATTCATTTAAGGATTTTTCCTTCATAATTTTATCTAATCATTTTCTGAAACTCTTCATAAATGTCTTCTCTGGTGGCCATAAGTTTCACTGCTGAATTATTTATTGTGCTAAATTGTTCTTCTCTTTTGTTTCTCATTAAAGTCCCTAGATTTAAAAATAGTACTGTGACAAGGTGGATCCCTCCTGGTCTTTAATTATTGCTTCAATATTTTAAGGATTATTCAAGTGTAATTTCAGCTTGGAAAAAATATCATTCATCTCTTCCTGATAGCTCTTTAGTGCTAACTAGGCCAAACTTTCCTCTCATTTAGATACAGTAGCTGCCAGAAGACAGATGAAGACAGTACTGTACATCAGTTTGTATGTATCCTGGTGGTACATAAATGATTTCCAAATACAGGAAGATTGGTGAGGCAATTTTTTCTGAGGAAAAATACTTCCCATATGGCTCATCATTGCAAAAGCAAGTCAATATCTTAAATTGTTCTTAATTTTTTGTTACTCAAAATGGTAAAATTAGAACACCTGACAGATAAATTAGCATTAAAGAATGAATCCTCAACAAGGGAATGTATTACAGGTGCTCATAGATCTCTTTCTAGCTTTTATGATACTATCATGCATATTTTTAGGACTTGTTTCTGTTAAAGAGGGATCTCTTTTTCTTACTGGAGGTATGTAAAACTGATTAAGGGTGAGAGTGGTCTTTGTTAATTGTACATCAGTATATTTGAAAGTTTGCATGGATTACATAGCAAATCTCAGCACTAGATGAGAAATACATTTGCTGCTGACCTCAGGTGCCGAACCTATTATCCCTCCTTAATGCTTCTCCTTCACATCTGTGGTACTATTTCAAACTGTTTGTTAAGGAAAAGATAACTATGGCACAAATATGTCTTCAGATTTTATACCCTCTGTTGCTCCTGCTAAGAAAAAGGCACTTTTGGGTAAGGCTAAAGATAAGTAGGATTCTAAAGTTGCAATCATGCTCTTCCTCTTCTTAAAAATGTCACAGTTGTCAAAAAGCCAAATCTCTATCAATCTTACCAAATTAAAAATGAAGGATGCAAAAATTCCTGTATACCTCACTGAAGTCTTTCAACAGAATTTTCTTCTTTTTTTTCTTTTTTTTTTGGTTCCAGTTTTCTTGAAAAAGTGAAATGGAAATATGCCATTTTTTTAAAACAAATACTTAGCAGTATTTTCACAATATGGTCTACTGCAACAGGAGCAATGATGAAAAGAAAGATCCCACAGCAGCTAAGAGCCACTCATTAAGGCACTCTCTTGGGGTAAGAACAGATCTGGTTACGTCTTCAGTATGATGAATACAGGGCAAGAACTCAATAAAGCACTGGCAACTGTTGTGAGTGCCTTAGACTGAAGTTGTGGTCTTCCTGGGACAGCTCTCTTGGGTTCACTATGCATTGTGCAAGAACTCCAATGCTCTTGGCACATGATTAACTAATGTCTTTTGTTGATGGATAGGTTTATCTCTTGTTTAGAATATGAGAGAATCAAATTGCTATTCAAATTAGGAAAAGCAGGGCAGTGGAACTGCTTCTTTCCATGCAAGGTGTTCTCCTTGGCTTAAATAATTTATGTTCAGCATGGCTGTCATTTTTCTCTTTATAATGAGAGCAATCAAACACTGAAATCTGAGAATATTTCATGCATTCTGTTTTTCTGACCAGCTCAATGACAGCATTCTTTAAAGACTTGTCTTTGATAAAGGCAACAGATTTTAAGTATATGATACTTATAAGAACATAAAAAAAATACTGCAGTTTATTTGAGAATGAGGCCTGAGCTCTATATCATTATCCTTATAGTTACTGATGCATCTAGATAGAAGAAAAGATTCCTAAGTAAAGCAACATATGTATAAAAATACTGTCTATGGTATCTATGGCAAACACATTATACAGTACAGCATAGATGTCCCAGTGGTTCATTATGAGGTGATACTCATGGTTTCAGCACCTCAAGGTAACTAATCATTCTCCTACTCCTACTGCTTCTTATTACATTGTTTATCATCTATTCTTCCTTGTCTGTGTGCAACACACTAAGACATTATTCTGCTTCACTACTGATCTCCTTTAATAAAAATATGAAAATGATATTGTTAGACTCACATTTTCAATCCACTGTATCAATGGATTCCAATTGCTCAGAATAGATTCTGCTCCTTCCTCCAAAACATACAGTAATCCTTAGGGGAGATCTAGAATAAACCAGTATTTTCAGTAAAACGCCAGTGATGTCTGTGCAATGATACAAGGAATGTGAGAAGAACAATACATAATCATCTTCTGGAAACAAATCTTGGTGTTGCTCAGAATTAACTGCTTCCTTTTCAGATCTTGTATTTTTACTGAGTACAGAAGTAGAGATCACTGCATTTTTAAAGGATATTTGCAAGACCATGAGAGGAGATACATGAAATACACTGTATCATGAAATACACTGTATCAGAAGGATATTTGTCCTGTTTAACAGCTATTATTTTTGTCTTGTGATACATTTTTGAGGTTTAAGGTGTTCAGATTCCACTTAGCACATAGGCTAAGGAAGGGAAAGCTTTCAGCTTATAAGCAATATGTTAGACAGTTGGCATCTACATAAAAAGAATTAAAAATAAATTCATATTTTTTCTGCTAGACTGCAGATGGAAAATTAATTTTTCAAAGCACTTCTGTGTAAGTGCACAATTCCAAGATTTGATTTACTCGTGCATATTTTTTATCTTTTACGTTTTACTTTTAATGCATCTCATTCTTGATCTGTTTAGATACTTAAAACAGAGTGGTAAACTGAAAGAAATTTTCTACCAGTCACACACTGTGAGTTCATCTGTGTTTAAAAACTTTGGTTTCATGTCCAAAACTTTGCAGTCAAAGAAATGTAATGACAACAATTGGAATCGTGGATTCTGGATGAACATACTCCATAAATATAAGGCAAATGTGGATCTGAAGGAAAAGAAATCAAATTCAGTTTCAGAGTTTGGATCTGATTTTTTTGTTCAGGCCAAACTCCCTTCCAATTTTCAATTCAACAGTGAAAGTGTTCTGTATTCTGCTAGGTGCTTTCCATTTTTTCATGTTATTTTCCCATCATGTTTTCACTAAATCTGCAATGAAAACAGAGGCTTGATATTCATTGCAGGGATAAACTTGTCTATTGATACTGAGACATCGAATTTAGAGCATGGGGTATTGTGTAGTCTCACTTTAGTGCATATTACTGTTGATGATGTCTCTCAGATTACTCCTTAAACACTGGTAGCTGCTGAAAACTGGATCAGAACTTGAGGCCAGTTCTCATTTCTTATCCTTACTTTGGCAACGTGCTCTTGAAATCAGTGTGAAATAAGTAAGAATTTAAGCAATACTTCATAAATAGGTCTTCTTGATAAAGGAACATTGTGCAGTACCAAAAGGCAGTGCGAGTCTGTGCTCTCTCTTAGCTGTTCCTGGCAGAGGTACACATTACTGTTCATCTGATTCTCATGCAGAGCTGGTGGAAATTCTGTGTGTGGGTTTTTAGCAGTAAAGATAAAGATTATAATGGAACAATGAAATAAAGCAGCAGGCCAGGTGCTGGAAAAACAGTCTGGTTTTACTCCATTCATAGATAAAGCTGTGACTGACTTTAATCATTTCACTTGCACTTGGAATTAATTAAACCGTAAAATTTTACCAATATCGAATAATCGCTCTAATAATCTACAACATGCAACCTAGTTATATCATGGAAAGGGCAGTAATAATTAAGGGTAATAAATAACATGGTCGACAAAGCAGGAAGACAGAGACCTCTCATTGTGTTTTTGTATGAAATCACTACCTTTTGATCTTTTTTCCCTTTGATTTCTTATTGAAGAAATGATAATAATCACACATTAATATACTGCCTTTCACCTCAAAGCACATCAAAAGGCTATACACGCATAGTAGCATGTGCATAGGTCTCTCAGAAAGTAAGGGTTCCTATTTATTTCTGTGGAAATACAAAGAGTACAATAATGCTGTTTAACATAGCAAATTCTCAGCTCTCCTTTTTGACATAGTCCCCTTCATGAGCTATGCATTTTCACCAGAGATGAACACCAACCTGTATGGCACACTTGTTAAGATCTGCACCAGTGGAGGTGACCCACTGTTTCACAGCTGTTATGACGGTGTCATGCTTGGAAAGGGTTGCCCACACAGTTCATCTTTCATCAGACCTAACAGATGGAAATCAGAAGGGACCAAATCCAGACTCTATAGTGAGTGGCAGGATGGTCTAACCAAGATGCTCTTCCACATCAGAAGTCATTTTGTCAGACTGGTCCTCTGCTGCCGTCTGTCAAATGGCAACAGCATGTAATGGAATATTGGTGGGAAGGTTCAATCCCTATTGCCATACCACCAAAATCCCCCTCTGACATCATGGGCAAATATGATAAAATAGGAGGTGTTACTTTCAGAGCAGCCCTAGTATGTAATAGGAAGCAGGAAAAAAAAAGCCTTGAGATATTTGTTGGGCATTTAAGTGTCTAGAGTGTAACTATCCATGTTAGAGTGGTTGCAGGAAAGGGATTCCTGAACTTTTTAGACCTGTAGCACCACTGTTCTTCGGCATTTCTTGCTTATCAGCACAAAATAAAGGAGGAAGCTGCACAAAAAAAGTAAAGAACTTCGCAAAGATTGCCAGTGCTCAGAGTTAGCAAACAAACTTAGTAATAGAGAATGACATAGAAAAGTCTGAGGCAAATGAAGAAGGGCAAAGTTTGAGTACGGTTTGGGGAGGAGCAAAGGAAGAATTTTTGAGTGTGCTTGGAGCCTTGCAGAAGTGATCTGAAAGCAGTACCAATGTGAGTGGAACAGACACAGAGAATTCAAAATAAGATGAAATCTTTCCAAGTTTTCCTTCCTCCTCTAGTCTTCAGAGAAAACATCACGTGATATTGTTACTCCGATGAATAACAGCACTAAAAGGATAAGTAGTAAATAGCATTTGCTATTGTCCTGTCATGTAAATATTGATTTACAAGTTCTTTTAATCTTGGCCATGTTCACTGCATTACTGTGGGATAGTAAAAACCTTGCCAATATCAATCTTGGTTACCAAAAGCATTTATTTTCTTGGAAGAGCCATTTCTTTTGGTCAAAAGCAGCACTTAATCCAGACTGCTTTCCCCAAGATCTAAGGTTACTGATACTCATTTTATCCATGTGATAATCTTTCCTGTTTCTATGATGGTACCAGCTGAGTGTATTTTCATTAGCATCACAAGTACCTCCTTTTGTCCTTTAATGGTATCAAACTGGGATCTACTTTGGAACCATCACCCTACTGTTTTGTATACTAAGCGTCTTTTTCCTTTGATAAGGTGTCCATTTCAGTCTCTGTGATAAACATAATGATTGGCTTAGGAATACATGGAATCTTCATAGGCTTGTCATCTACATGGGCAAGAAATTCCTGTACTTTGAGGGTCACAATACACTAGCCAGAAACAGTATTTGCAGTGCATTATTGCAAAGAGATATTACACTTTCTAAATGGTATTTACCCCTTCATGACACAGTATGACATCCAGAGGTTCCTCCAGTCCAGAAGGGTTTTGCAACAATTCATCAAGTCAATTTTTTAATAAGGAAACAATATTTAACTAGAGAAAGACAAATTGGGGTGAAGGGACAATGCAATCTATGGGGGACTAGATCTTATTCAGGGGCACAAAATGTGGAAAAATGTCTGCATCAGTAACGTTTATTTTTACAATGCCTTCCCAAATAGTCTAGATGTGTGATTTCATACAGACACCATAACATGCAACTAATTTTGCCTTGGCAGAGTTGCCTCTGTTATTTTGGTCTCTCTTGGTTGCTTGCATGGTGTTGTTTTTCTGTCGTTCTTAGTTTGCTTTTGCATTCAACCCACAGTTCATTGTCTAACTTCTCCAGAAATAAGTTCTAGATACTCACGGATCTTCTCTTCAAAACTGTGAAAACATGCTGAGTGTGGTAACCAAATAACCTTCCTACCATTCTGTTTGTACTGTCATTTTCTAGCTGTAAGGACAGCACATTTAGAGCAAGAAGCTGTGAAATGGCATTGTATGTCTATTATAACTGAATAAGATTCCATCTCCTGCCTTCCTAATTATGTCTAATATTCTATGGCAAGGGCTTGTTTCTTGGCTTGGTTTCTCCAATCCATCACTTCTTATCTTCAGAAATAACTTTTTATTAATTATATTCCTTTCACAGATCTTTTCTTTTCTCAGACTAGATTCCTAGCAGTTCCAGTACTTCCCATTCGTTTTTCTTTCTCCGTTACACCATGCCAATATATTCATGCAGTAAAAATCTCAACAACAGACTAACGTGACAGGATGTAAATCTGCAAAGTGCTGCTCAAAGTCTGTCATGATCACAGTTTATGAAACCCAAAGGACTATGGGTTTGGACCTTGATCACAGCCATTTCACTGCAGAATTTGCAGTTATTTGTGTACATCAATACCTACAATCTCAGTATCTGTTCAGATTCAGGAAAATTCAGTGTGACTTCTTGATATTTTTCTTACTCATTTTTTACTTCTGTTTTCAAAATAAAGAACTGAAAATACCGTGCCAACAAATCCTCATTTGAAATGAATGTACAAGATAGAAAGAATCACATTGTGTGTTTGTGTATAGCAGAGAGGGACAGACAAAGCTTTTGAGAACAGCATTACATCAACCAGTACAGCTGAGACAATTAGGCTTCAGGTCTTAATGAAGGCCATTCATGGCAGGAAACTTGTCCATTTCCTCCAAATGTTTCATTTGATTTAGTAAAGGGGCATTGCTCTCCTACAGATCTTGCTTTATCAGAGCTGTAACAATACTATTTTATGGATCATAGTTTCCACAACTCACAGCTTCCTAGCAAAGCAAATACATGTGCAATAATTAATTTGGCACTTTAGTCTTGTCAGCACAGAGGAAATCTGAGTGACATGAAAGAGTGCATGTGAGAGACAGAACTCAGGAGCATTCACATGATTCACTGAAAACTAAATGAAGATTTAAGAATATACCTGTTCATTGCTGAGGCAGCAGGGAATAAATGTGCTTCACCAGTGATCCGAAGAAAAAACAAAACCTAACCCCCTATTATTAGGACTGACATGGATAAGAATACAAGAAAAAATGCAATGGATTGCATGCTGCCTGTATTGGCTTAACAACAAGTTGGTTATGCAAGCAAAGGTGAAGAACATGAAGCTATGCTGTTTTTTGTGCCCGATGGGTCAAAACATATACTCTTGACTTACACTGAACAGTATCTGTTTATAACTGTACTGCAAACTTCATGGGAATTCTCCTGTAATCAGATGTTCATTGCATAGACTCATCTTCACTTAAGACCATGTCTGTCTATTCTAGTTTATAGTCAAACTCATGCAGTAAGGTTCTTGCAACGTGAATGAATGTGTCAGAATTGAGATTCTCATTTTTAGCAAGGCATGTAAAAATTAGAGATTTGAGCCTCAATAGCCTCATTTTGTCTAAGATGCTTTGTGCAGTTGGAGGTTATTGAAGTTCCTCTTCTTTTGATACGAGTTTATTAAATACAAAGCTGGACTATATAGTTCAGTGTGTTGAAAACCACTACTTCTACTGTCATGCTGGATCTCCAACAAATTGATAATAGCATTGCATGTGAGGGAAATAATTCCAAATTATTCATACAAACAATGACTATATTACTGTCTTCCTTTTTGAATACATAAGTCTTCAAAAAGATTCCATTTTCTTGTGAGATTTGTATAATCATTTCTCCTTAATACGTCTAATATTTTGCTCAGGATCTTTCAAAGATAAACCAAATAGTGTTTTCAGAAGCATGTGAGTAATGGAAACATTTCAATCCTTGCAGATATTTACCAAGGAACAACTTTTAAAGCCCCATAAACAAGGTAAAATGTGATGGTAGAATTGGTTTTATGACTAGAATATAGAGGCTGATGGTGTTAAAATGAGAGAGAAGGAGTTGTGCTGCTTCTGGCTAGTAGCCCAAACGTCAACTCACCTTTATTTTTCTGCTTAAGAAATACATGGAGACTACATCATTTTATCAGCATGTTGCAGTTGCTTCCAGTGGCACATTCTGTACATTTAATTAAGCAGAACTTCACAATGAAATTCTGAGCTTCTGGATTCTCTCGTGCCATCTTGCTGTGCTACAACATATAAAATAAACCTACATTCATATTAAGGTTTGTAAATCTGGCCAAAAAACCTATGTTTGCTTTTTAATTGTGCAAGTGCACTCATTTATATTTTAGTGCTCTTGGTTAGGCTTTTAAGATGGGAGAAAGAATTTTTTCTAGTAGAAATTGCAACTTATTGAGCAGGAAATCCCCTCAGGATCACAATAGAATTGCTTGAGTTGAAAGGGACCTTTAAAGACCATCCAGCCCAACTCCCCTGCAATGAACAGAGTCACCTACAGCTACATCAGGTGCTCAGAGCCCCATCCAGCATGACCTTGAGTGTCTCCAGGGACAGGGCAACCACTGCCTCTCTAGGCAACCTGTACCAGTGCCTCACCACCCTTATTGTAAAAAAAAATCTTCCCTATATCTAATCTAAATCCCCCTTCTTTTAGTTTGAAAACATTTCCCCTTGTCCTATCACAACAGACCCTGCTCAAGAACCTAATTATCTTGAATCATCCCCTGTGTTAAAAAGGAGGTGGAATGATCTGGAAACGCAGTGTGATCTGTGCCTCCTCTATTTACTTTTGTCATCAAGGTACCTGAAGAAATTGGCCAAGTATTGACTACTAGAGCATACCCTTTCTTAAGTAGCTACTTTTTTTCATTATTATTGCCCATACATAATATTTCGCATACACAGTAGCATTTCACAAATGTTTGCTGGTTTGAAAAACAGTCTTGAAAATATAATTTGATTTTGAGCAAGGAAATGCAAAGGAAAATGAATTCTGCATAAAGAAGCTGTCTGTTTCAAAGCCAGTACCAAATACACATTATTTACAAGGGCATAATGTCCTTCCAGATAAGTCTGATTTTTTACGATACTTTAGGGAATCTGCATTTCCTGAAGGATTTTGTACTCTTTCTGTATGACACTTGGCACTGTTGTTGGTCCCATGACTGACTGGGGTATCTCCAGGATTATTATTTTTTTATGTTTCCTTAAATATCCATTGTTAGATTCTCCCTTGTGTTAATTTTTTTTTTATTATTTTTATTATTACTGTTCTTACTGTTGTTGCTGTTCTTTTTCACATTATGGACAGCAAACCTGACTATAGTGTATCTGCTATAAGCTTATTTAACAAGTTTATGTTTTCATTCCAATTTCCTGAATCCAGCTCAATTTGTAGAGGAAAGAAACAGTGGGAATAGACTGTGCCATGCAAACAGGCATAATTTCAAAATTAGTTGTAAAATTTGTAGTAGATTGTTTCCCTCCCTGACTGATATTCCTTTTAGTTCTTAAATCTATGTCCTATACCACTAAGTTGGCCAACTACAACTACACCCCTAAGGAAACTGTGTCTAACGTGCTTTGATCTAATGCAAATGGACTTTCAGTTTTCATTTCATTTCTCCCTGTATTCAGGGACTTAAATTATTTATAACCAGGTAAAGATTTTTAGTCATTTTTTCTACTGAACACAATAGGAAATAAGCAACAGGTAAAGCAAAGGTGAACACTTTGAAAATGAACAGAAAACACTCAAAAATTATAATAAATAAATAAAAAAACCACCAAAATTCTGATTTGTGTCTGTAACACGGTTTCTGATCCTTGGAATAAACAGCAGAACTTACATTAAAGGCATCTGGACATTACAGTGCCAAACATCTTGTGATGCCTACACAAGTGTTGAGCATGGTGCTCAGCAGCATGCAAAGGCTGAATAGATACCCTTGGTATTAACATCAAAGCCTTCTTTCCCAACTGTGCTGTCAGCCATCATGACCGCTGACACTTCCCAGGGTGGGAGCAAACCCAGAGCAAGAGAAGACACGCTTACTACACAGGAATGAGCTATTTGTGTAGAGGAAATCTTCCTTCTCCTTGTTCTATTCTCCCTAAGTGAAGGATCCATGTAGAAGGAAAGCTTTTGAATTTTTTAACCAAAATGAAATCAAGCTTCAAAGGTTACATTTGATTTGAACTTTCCCAACTGTAGAATTGACAGGACCGTGCTCCAAGTCTTTTCCATAGCGATCTGAACTTAGGCACAAATTTCAGTAGCAGATCTGAGATGAGTTGTTTCAGAACTTACCTTGGGTAACAAATAAAATTCTACACAGAATATAGAAAAATACATGTAACAATATATTCCACATGAACAACCAGCACATTTAGGAAGAATCCAAAGGAATGAGAGAGCAGCAATGGAAGTGGGAAATACTAGTAGGTTAGTATTATATAAAGCAATACTGCATATTTATTTTTAATTACTTTTTTTTTGTCTGATGGAATTCAGAAATACATTGGGACAAAAGTATCTAAATTTTATTTTGCTTTTATTTATTCAGATCCCCATGTACTCTCACTTGCCTTGGCTAGGAAAACAGGAGGAAAAAGGAAAATCAGTTCTAGATTGTGTTAACAGTTATGGAGAAAGAGCTGACTTTAATACGGGTAATGTGAGAACACAGAATGTTCCTTACAGCCAGACAGCTTTTGTGACAGGAAAAGCTTGTCGTGAGTAATGATGAAAAAATATGCGTGAATGTGAATGGGTATGCAGCTGACATAGAAAGATGTGTTTCTTCACTCCTTTAAGAAATGGAGAATTGCAGCTCTCTTTTAGGTGAAGCATTTCTTGGAGGGGATGAATAAACTAGTACCTAACGAGCCATTGGTGAAGGTTGGATGGGGCTGACGTGAGGCAGGTACCACACTGAATGGCATTATATATCAAAAGGCATTGAACAAATACAACCACTGCTTGGAACAAGTTGGTTGAGTTGACTAGGGATTGAATTTAGTCTGTGATGAGGCTGAGGAGACCCACTGGAGGATGGAAGGGTAGAGAAAGGAACAATTTAGAGATGTCTGAATGAAGAAATAACAGTGGACAAAGTCCAAAGATTCAGCTCTTTGACACAAGGGTACTGAATAATTAAAGCTGGCAGCTGTTTAGGTGGAAAATAGTTACATCAAAGCTGAAATGCGGTCAGGATCTCCTGACATTAATTCAGAAAGAGAAGGAGAAATTAAAACTTCTGAATACAAACAAGTTCTGCATGAGTGGTAAAATTCCATGGACAAATTATATTAGTCAGTCTTTTATAAATACTCTTTGTTTTTTTGCTCATTCATTCATTATTTCCTTCAGTCCTTCCAACATTCACTGCAGTTCTGAAAATCTACTGATGGTCCTTTTTAAGACAATGCAAATTAAAAAAGAACAACACTAAACCACACAAATTCTTTTCCACTGTTCACAGCTCTGCATTACATTTCCTTAATTGATTTCATTTTTGAATGGCAGCTTATGACTTTGTAGTCACCAAGATGCAAAATTCAGTGAACTGTTAATGTGTGATTCCATCAATTTTACCTGTACCATTGCATGCTCACGGTATTAGTTGGATCCCAGAATATTTAGAAACTCAGTTGTAATTGTGCAGTCCTGAGGGAGTGAGGCTTTGGAAGTACCCAGATCTCTTCCCACTTCCTTATTACTAGATTATTGCTTTCTTATTCCACCCCCTTAACTTGTATGACTTGACTGTACAAATAGAAGCTCATGACTTGAAAATGAGCAGCATTGAGCTGGCTCTACAATTTTTGCCTCAGAGTATGATTTTTAATAACGTAAATCTCATGAAACCAGAGACGTTTGAATAAGAAGAGAAAAGAATGAGGCAGATATTTCCACTTTGTCTTGAAGAGAACAAAGGGTATGTAGGGTCATTGTATTTTTTGGTTTCTGATTAGTTCTTAACCAAACGCTTTAGCATTTCTGAAGTTGCTACTGAAGCAATATTATTAACTTAAAAGTCCCATGACGTGGCTGTGAGCCTGAAAAATAGTCAGGATCATCTTGGTTGATACATTATAGCACTGTGAATTGCTAGAGGGTTGTTAATAACAAGGTTGAATTTAGCATTCTGAATGGAGTCAGGCAAATAGATTGAAGATCTACATATTCCATGGGCAGAGAGGATGTCTCAGGACAGATGGGAGCCCTGTAACTCTTAAACGATTGGAGAAGAAATTCCATGCTTTTGAACTGAGAACGGTGATACTGAAAAAATAGTTGACTCACACAGTGATGAAGGAGGATGTAGGCTCTACATTGAACTTGAGCTGCATGCCATAACATTTATTTGACGTTGCATATGTCTACATGCATGCAAGAATTTGCTGTGTGTCATGCAAATTCAAGGCATTGCATTACACTCCAATTCTGAAGTCCCACTTGGGGCTGCTTGTTTCAAGAGAAGAGATCTTTGAAATCCACCCTATGCAACTCTCTACACTCCTGCCACAAGGCTGGACGAACCATTGCTCCAGGTTTCATAGCCAGAACATGTCTGTTTTCTTTCCAAGGACTGGCCTGCTGCCATCCCAGGGCCTTGCTGGGTTCAGGGAGTGAACAGTGTTCAGCCAACCTCCTCAAAGCATGATAAACAAAATGACCAGAATTTAGGACCTCCGTTTTTACTGGATGTGAATAAGAAGGTGTTGAGACAAGGTGAAGGATGAGCCCACCAATGGACACAGCCACATATGAAGCTGTCCCTTCCACCTGCGCTGGGCTAACAGGAAGGTGCTTGGGTCACTCCAGCAGGAAGACAGGGAACAGCAGCATCCGTTTGGACTCTGATCACCGTGTCATCACATTGTGTCTTACAATTAATGTCAGAGTTAATGAATATAGTTAATTCATAATTGTTAAGGAGATAGATACATATCCACCAGAAATGCAGCTGTATTCATCATCCTCTTTTATTAGTGTTATATAAATCAGCTGCTGATGTCTTATGGTAGCTACTGATCTGGGATTATCTATACAATGTTTTAAACTTCTATTATTTAGCCTTTGCCAGCCCTCTCTCCTTGCTGTTCAGCCACCCTTTACTTTGACAAACACTGTCTCCAAATGCCAGCCATTAACAACTCCTGTTTTCTGTAATATTAACAATCTCAGACAGCATAATTTGCACAGTGCTTAAGAGGGTTTTGTTTGTTCGCTTTATTGACATATAATAGAAATAGATGAATAAAATCTGGTCTTGACTGATCAGAAGCTTCTTGCATAAAACACAGCACAAAATAGAGTGCAGTCTGGATTGCCTCCAAATTTAATTACAGTGCATGAGAATCAGTGAGGTAAATCTGGGATTTGATGGAGATTTACATCACAGAGCTATGGGTTGGTCTTTCCAGAATTTGGAAGAGTCAGATGAGAAAGTCAGACACCCACACCTGTAGAAAATGGATGACAGGGGTTGTTCATGAAATCAGCTCTGTAAAAATGGTAGGAAACATTTTGCAAGCAGGGATGAAAGCAGTGAAGGGTAAAGAAGGACAACAAGTGGATGTAAAACAAAGATCCACCCCACCCTGTCCAATGAAGATGTCAAAAGAAAATCAATGACCTTTTTCTGAAAATGATCTTTTCCCCTCTACCTACTTGACAAATGAAAATCCATCCCTCTTACTTGCAAACAAAAATAAATACATTTTAATAAATCAATTAACTTAGAGTTGATATGCTAGGTTTCAGCACAAAACATATATATATTTTTAAAAGATAACAGCAATATTCTACTTGTTCACCAACACCCCACATTTATGAACAGCTGGTATGTTGGCCAACTGAAATGCTTCCACAATGCTATTGCAAGTTAGGTTAAGAAAAAGACATTCTCTTACTTTTCCTTGCCAAAGGGAGAAAAAATTACTCAGGACACTGAAGCTGTTGTGGAATACTTACCAGACAGTGCCGTGACCAGGAGATTTCCAGTGGAGACACAACAGCAAAAAAGTAATGCATAAGTGACTCAGAATCCTATAGTGTGTTTTGTAAATAAATGCACTACAAGTCTCTAGAATTTAGCTGAGCTGTAAAGAAGAGGCCCTGTAATCTCTGTTGGGTGTATTTTCATAAAACAGAAATACAGCGCTACAATG
Source organism: Odontophorus gujanensis (assembly GCA_013399175.1). Taxonomy (NCBI): domain Eukaryota; kingdom Metazoa; phylum Chordata; class Aves; order Galliformes; family Odontophoridae; genus Odontophorus; species Odontophorus gujanensis. The sequence continues at coordinate 1,143,097 of VXAB01006126.1, read as the reverse complement.
GTAAGGAGACGATTTCCTCACTGGATCGGGAACAGTGCAATCTTTTTTTTTATCAGAAAATTGTTTCTAAAATCCCACTTCCCAGAGTTGTAAGTTATGGGGCAATTAGTTATTACTAAAAAGCAGTTCAAGCCTTTGAGATTGGAGGAAAAAGGGTTTCTTTTCCTTCATTCCCTGAAGCACAGAATGAGAAGATGACAAATAACATTGCTTATTTTAGTTTTCTTTGACTGGAGAAATACAATAATGAACTAATCCAATTGCTTGCTATTTTTGTACCTTTTAGTTATAGGGACTTTTACATTTAGGATTAAGAATAGCACAGCCTTTGTAGGGAGATCCTAAGCTTTAATACAATCCTTTGCAACTAACAGAAAGCCTTTAACATACACTGTATGCTTCATTTCTGCTTCTGAAAAAAAAAAATCCATTACAAATAAATGAGTCCAATCAAAAGTACTGTGTGTCAGTCTAAATCTGGCCAGAGCAACTCCAATGGAAAAGAGAGGTAATCTAGAAGGAAAAAGCAAACAACATTTTTCTTTACCTGTGTTTACATGACAGATGGTGAGCAGAATCCTGGGTAATCTGTTAGTCCTTGTGAGTGAAATCAATTAAGTTTAGAAAAGCTATTTATTGCCAGAGAGATTAAAAAGTAATTAGCAATCATAAAGAAATCTGCAAGGGTACTAATTATAATAAAGCAGTGAGTTTAGTTTCTGGACAGGAGGGAGCTTCTAAATACAGGGGAAGTTTCTATCCTATCTGTTGTTTATTCAGGAAATAGCAAAAGTCTTTTTGCTGTCGGGGTGATGATCACTGGTAAGGCCTCCTGGATTTTTATTGTGATGCTGACACAATAACAGCTGCTCTAATGCCAGTTTATTAAAACCCAACTACAGGATTAAGTTCTTAGCTAAGAACTTTTAGGAACAGAAAGGAAAATAATTGAAGTCTCGCTACTGTTGTATCTCATATTTTTTGTGTTAATCAAAACTTTTCCTGCAGTTCTTTTTATTATTTTTTAATCAATTATTTATACAATTGCAGTCATTCTCCCCCATTTTCATTGGTCGTAATGTACTTCTAAGAATTATTTTATTTGACACTAGAAGTAGTACATCTGTTTCCCAGACAATTATTCAAAAGAAGTTATGTCTTCTATTTATTTCCAGGGAAACTACAACTGATACAAAGAACACAATAACACTATTCGATAGAACAAATTCTCAGCTACTGCTTTTCTACTGAGTCACCTTCGTTACCTATGCAAAAGTGCATAAGTAATGATTAACAACAGTCTACATGCCAAGCTGGTAAAGTCTGCACCAATGGTGACCCACAGTTTCACATCTGCTGTGATGGCATCATTGCTAGGAAAATGTTGCCCACCCAATCCATCTTTTATTGGCCCACACAGACTGAAGTTAGAAAGTGTCAAACCTTGGTGCAGTAGGAGAGTCCAGCCGTGAATGGCAATGTGTTCTGTGGTCTTCAGACTGATATGAGGTCTGGTGTTACTGTGTTGAAAGAAAGGTTGTCTTCTTCTCTGGTCTAACTCTGGAAGATTGAGCTTTCAGTTTAGTTAGCATTGTGATGTAGTGATCAGAGTTGATGGCTTGTCTGGGTTTCAGGAAATCAAGAAGGATCACCCCTATCCTATCCCAAAAGGCAATGCTTATCACTTTACTCAGTCTGCATCTTGAACTTTTTCTTCAGTGATGGATTCACATAATCACTCCATGGACTGCTGATCTAACTCTAACTCATAGCGATGGTTTAACCTTCACTCACGGTGAAGGTTAAACCCCTACTACTATACCACCAACATCCACCTCTGACATCATGGGCCAACATAATAAAATAGGAGACACTACTTTGAGAGAAGCAGAGAAGCCTTTGTACATTTCATCTATTCTAACCACATAATATTTTAAGAAACTCCTGCAGCAAGCAAATCCTTTCATGGTTAAGAAGTCAATCATTTTTAAGTCTGTAAACTGTTAATAAAAGCCCCATCTCAAACATAAAGGAAACCTGCTTGCAGAGAGTTCTCCTGATGAAGGAAGGCTGGATGAGAAAGAAACATGTTGCGGTACAAGGCAAAATGGAAGATCTGCACAGCTTCATATAGTTCCTTCTGCAAAGCAACTTAGCAGTTCACCACCAGGGATCTCTGACTGCTGGAAAGCACGCATGAAACCTCAGTGTAAAGATTATCATGGAACATTTCTATCAACTACACAGGCATCACAGGGAAAAGGCATCAGCAACAAATGCTAGAGTTTAAGGGACAAGTGAAGGTCTATGGTTTGTTGAGAATGTCTATCATGCCATGACAGGAGGTCTCAGTTTCTGTCCGGTGCCTCAGCACCTTCCCTGCTATACCACTGTTGTTATTCATGTCTCCTATAGACACGTGGGAAAATTGTAACTGAGTCCACCTCTGTTTTGGGATGGTGTGGTGCCCTTTCAGAGGACTGTGACTGCAAGCAGTGATTGCTCCAGCATTAGTAACAGTTTTTTTTTTTTTTATATAGCTGAGAGCTTCTTTAAGCTAGGTTTCCTTGTTGTCATGTTGTAAGAAATGCTTTTCTCCATGTAAACTACTCTCAGATGTCTGTGCTGAACAAAACTATCTCCTATTTTTTACCTTCAGACTCCAGTGAACATTCTCAGAAATGTGTTTCATAATGATATGGATGAGGTCCATATATCCTCAGCACCTCTTATTTGGAATACTCTCTTTAGTACCTAAGAGAATCATCCATATTTTGAAGCCCAATATGTAATATTCAGAGGGCTGAACTGAAATAACGGTGACAAGCATTGACATTTTAATACTCTAGTACTCACTTTTTGGTGGAAAATTACATGTTCTTCACTAGAATGTGTAAAAAGTTGTATTCTTACATGAATAATGTTTTGAATTCTTCAGTAAGGCTTAAGGGTCTTTCTACTCCTCTCTAAGAATTTTTAAAGATCTGGTAATTGTTTATTATTATTATTATTATTATTACTTATTTTTAATTTATTTTTATTGTAAATAGATTGCTTCTTTTCCATCTATAAGAGGTTAGTTACTTAACAAAACGTTTAGCAAGCTGGTATTTTTCTGAAACTTCTGGTATGCTCATGAAACCAGCACAAGAACAATTTTCCCCTACTGACTGTTATTTTTTTGAGATCCTGTCTTGATTAATAGCAATCAAAACCAAAACAACAAGCACTTTCCTCAAGCCATTCAATATGTACACCTGTCCTTTATGTGAATGAGTTTGGCATTTGTATCTGATGATCTTCTGGCTCTTCTGCCCTTCGCTTCTCTTCTTCACAAATTCTGGAGTGATATAAGGTGATGGTGAGAGACAGAACAGGATAGAAGAACCCCAGATACGAAGTGTAAGGTTTTGGAAGTTTGCAGGCTTACTGATAGACTTCCAGAGAACACCTCAATTCTGAAAGCTCCTAGGTATTTCTGCACTCCATATTTGTCAGTGAAGGAGGCAAATGTTCAGTTTGCCTGGAAACCAAACTACTTCAGTCAAATATTTCAATCATGGATCTGAGGAGCCATTGTTAAGCACAAGTCTCAACACCAAAGACGGCAGTAACAGAAGACTCCATTGATTGCAGTTACCACAGCACCACTGAACCCCCCATCAAAAATACTCCTCTGAATGTAAAATGAGAAGCATTATTTTTCAAACTTTCTAAAATGGCTGAGGCCAATGCTGCAATCTTGAATGATGGAAGATCTAATATTTTCCTTACTCTTCCCAGTAATTTTATTGTTAATTTTATCCCGTCTTTGTGAGGTGCTTTCTGTTCTCATATTGCCTATTCTTCTTAGCGCATGAATTGTTTTATGACTTTGTAAAAACCTAAAGATGAATTACATTTGAGATGAAAGGAAAAGAGATTAATAGTGAACAGGAAGAAGCTTTCTTCTTTTAAAAAAATGCGACTGTAATACTACACATTCACTGCCAATTCTTCTCCAAGAAATATTTATGATCACAGATGTTTATAAGCCAACACATTTTTGTGAAAAAAGTTACATGTTTAAGGAATAGTTCTATACATATTGGGAACATAGTCATTACAATTCATTTCCAAGTTTTACTTTTAGAACAGTGCCACAATATTTTAGTATAATTTATTAAAAACTTAATAGGCTGTTAGCTCTCAAGTTGTAAATGAAGCATGTAGGAGGAGAGGGATTACTACTGTACAGCTCCTGCAGCAGGGAATAATTACAGTCCTTCTAGAATAAGAAGGGGGTGGAAAAATACTGTGTAATAAGTTCCGTATACTTTTTCCTCCCAGTGACATACTGATTCAGCTTTAAAATTGCATATTTATAAGCTTCTGGTGAACGTGTGTTACCTACCACGACACTGGTCTGCAGAGAGAGTGAATGGTGGCAGCTGTGTAGGGCCACCCAGACCTATTTGGCTTATCTGTGACACCTGATGGTCAGTGCTGAGAGTTGGCAATAGCATCACTTGTGCACTGCCGAGAGAACAGCTCTTGGGGGCACAGTTTTTGATAGGACGCTGAAAAATTCAGTATTCATTTAGTTTGCTAGCTCAGACTCTGTGATTTTGTTTTGTTTTAATACGATATCTACTATTCTTAGCTGAAAATGGGAAGCTTTGTTGTCCATGCGCTGTATTTAAAGACTGTGTCTCTCAAAGATAGCTTGATGTCACATTGGCCAGTGACATGAGTGAAGAAGAAGACCTGAAGAAATGAGTCAGTGTGTCAGAAGGACATGCCAGCTTGATGGCAGGCTTGGGAGGGGTAACCAGACTTCCCCTGGCTCCTCTGTGAATATTTTTTTCGCACTGGATCAGTGCTGTTTGTGCAGCTCATCCAGACCCTCTGAAGCTGATGGAGGTTCATCAGGCTTCTGTTCTCGTGAGTGATGAGTGCTTGGTGGACAAAAGCATTCGTCTGTTGAATTCACATTCACAACATTGTTCATTCTACCTTGTACTTCACCCTCATTTCATAAAGACAAATTTTACTTTGTATATAAAAATGTTCAATCTGGGCTCCCTATACACTGAAAATTGCCATTTACTTTGGTCCAGAACTTCCTTCTTATTTTTCTTTAGTTACAAGAATGAATAATGTCTTGCGCTTTTATAAATCCCAAGATGATTTTGAAAATCTCTTATAACCATAGTTATAACATCAAAATGAATTTTATTCCAATGAGGAGGAAATTCCAAGTCTTTTCATTTGTTCTGTATAATTACTTCTGAATTCTAGTGCCTCAAAGGAGCCATGCTCACTGGTTTTGACCAGAGACGAGACATAACCTTTCCTTAAATTAGGATCTCTGAAGAGGCTGAATCTTAGTCTTCTTCAGGAAATGTATTTTAACCTCTGTTAAAGACAAACTACTAAACCTCAGGTATGTAAAACAAAGAGAGAAATGATTTGTATGAAATATGGCTTTCATATGTGATTGATGTGATCCCCAAGTTAATGTTTCCTCAGTGGTTGAGATTTCCTACTGAATTACTTTAAGCAACTGTAGAAGAAAAAGCCTTCATAGAACAAAATTATCAAAAAAAATGATTAGAGTTGATGGACATTCTGCTGAACTATTCACCTCTGTGTGGAGCATAGGAATGCTTTTAACTTCGGACTGTTACCAAACTCTGTACAGTCCAGCAGGAAAAGCAATTGGTGCTCCTTTTCTCTTTTGATCTGGGCTGGAGTTTCATGTCTACCAAGAAGAAATTTGTTCTTCCTAAGCAGTTACTCCATTTCCAACACTGACCCTGCATCAAGTTTATCAGAAGAGGAAATAAAGCAGTTATCCAGCTCTGGTGATATTCCAGCTACTACCAAGAACAGTGCTAAGGTATGGTAACTGCATAAAACATGGAAAAATAACTTCCAAAGAGCTTGTGGAGATGCTATGCTTGATTCCACAGATTACTAAGAGGCATTGCATATTGCAAAGCTGAACTGTACATGTGCAGTCTTTCTACAATCCCTCCTAGCTGGACACTTCATGTAGATGGAGACAATTATTTTACAGTCCAGTTGCTATGGACTGGAGCAGAGATTCTGTCTTATCCTCAATAACTACAAAGGTTGCTGACATGATACTAAGTCTATAATCTGGCAATTGATTTTCTTGGAGCGCACATTATAAACTGAGTACCCACAAGCTTGCAGACATGACATAACTACATGCAGATGCTTTTGGGGTGTGACACTTATGCAGCCATTCATGTTGTTATTCTTATGATGCAGCTCAAATGCTGGGCAAAAGAAGAGAAGTGAATGGAAAGCCACAAAAACAGTGCAGTGGTTAGTGCCGCTCCGCTGAAGAATCTCATTGAATTTCTTCTGATTTCAGTGTAAGTAATGTTTTACCGGCAGCAACTTCTCCTTTAATGGGAGGAAAGTTTGCAAAGCCCCTGGAGTGAAGTGAAGAGTAAGTAGGCCAATAGATCTAGCTCATCTTTGTGACTTTCAGGCAGGTCTGAAGCTGTGTGCACCGCCTTGCAACCCTCTTCCTGGATTCCTGCCACACTTGAAATTCCCATTAACTGTTGGAAAGCACAAAATATAAGACAGTTTTGGCCACCACAGTACAGAACGACAAAAAACTATTAGTGTTTAAAGGAGAGCTATGAAGATGGGGAAGGTTCTGTAGGGCAAGGGGTATGAGGAGCAGCTGAGGTCCCTGGGTTTGTTCAGCACAAGAGTGGAGGAGCTGAGTGGAGGCCTGATGGCGACTGCAGCTCCTCACAGGGAGCAGAGGGACAGCACTGAGACCTGCTCTGTGTGACAGCCACAGGGCCCGAGGGAACGGCATGGAGCTGTGTCAGGGGAGGGGCAGCCGGGGGTTAGGGACAGGGTCTGCACCACAGGGCAGTGGGCATGGAACAGGATGCACAGGGCAGTGGGTTGATGAGTAATGTGAAGCTCAAGGGCAGCCTTGGCTGTAGTGAGCATGAAATGGTGGAGTTCAAAATCATCAGGGTGTCAAAGAGGATGTGCAGCAAGCTTGTTACTCTGGACTCCAGGAGAGCAGGCTTTGAGCTCCTCAGGGAACTCTTCAAGGACCATTTCCTCTAAGCCCGGAAGTAGTGCATTCTGAGAAAAAGCAAGAGGCAGGCAAGAATGACAGGAGGCCTCTGTGGATCAAAAAGAAGTTCCTGGACTTTCTTAAGCTCAAAAAGAAAGTCTTTGTGGAGTGGAAGCAGGAACAGATTACCTAGGAGGACTACAAAGATGTTGCTTGAGCAGCCAGGGATTGGACTAGGAAAGCTAAAACCCAGACAGAATTCAATCTAGCCGGGGACATAAAGGGGAACAAAAAGACATTCTACAACAATATCAGTGATAAAGGGAAGGTCAGGGAAGATGTGGACCCTCTCCAGAAGGAAACTGTAGACCTGGTCACAAGGGATATGGAGAAAGCTGAGGTGCTCAATGACTTCTTTGCCTCAGTCTTCATCAGCAGGGCCACTAGCCACACTGCCCAACTCGCAGAAAGCAACGGTAAGAACTTGGAGAAGGAAGATCTGCCTGCTATAAGTGAAGATCAGGTTTAAGACCATCTAAAGAACTTGAAGGTGCACAAATCCATGGGACCTGATGAGATCCCTTCACGGGTTCTGAGGGAACTACCAGAAGAAGTTGCCAAGATGCTATCCATCATATTTGAAAGGTCATGGCAGTCTGGTGAAGTTCCCACTGATTGGAGAAGGGGAAACAGAACTTCCATTTTCAAGAATGGGAAAANCGGCCCGCGGGAGCTCCGCCTGCGGCGGCGGCGGGGCCGGGCGGCGGCAGAGCGCGGCGCTGTGTGCCCGCCGCTCCGCTCCGTGCCCGCGGTGGAAGCCAGCAGCTCCGCGCTGGAGCAGCAGGGGGAAGGGGCTCCGTTCCCCCGTCTCTCCCTTTCTCCGGATGAAACGCTGTCTGAAGGGCGTCCCGGTTTTAGATGCCCTTCTGCATCCCTCCGGCGGACGTGAATAAGCGGTTTCAGAGGTAGGCGCGCACCGGGAATCGCCGACGGTGGTTTCCACTCAGGGCGGGAGAGGGGAGGGGAGGTGACATTCGGATCGATCGGTGCGGGAGAAGCCGAGCATTGCTGTTGGGAGGCAGGGTATGTTAGAGGCAGGAGCTGCAAGGCTCTTGCCGAGCCCGGTGAGTGCGTGTGCCGGGATGCGTATCGGCGACACGCAGCCAGAGGCGCGGGCTGCTGCACGGCGTGAGGAGCGGAGCCTGTGCCGAGCATGCCGCGTTTAAAGGAGGCTGCATGAAGGACGGCATCCTTCCTTACACAGCTGTAGGAAGGGCTGTGTGCGGTGCTGTGCTAGACTGCACCTTGCAGCCGGCGCTTTCCAAGCGAGAGCTTCCTTCTGTTTCATTCGAATAGTAGGAGGGGCCCACGGACTGCTTCAGGGTAATGTGTTAAAGCTTGCATGGAGTGTAAGGGTCGTCAAAGATTGACTTCTACAGGAAAAAATGGGAAGGGGATTGAACTGTGCTGTGAATAAATGGCCGTGCTGGTGAAGCTCAACTACGAGACAGATGATCTAACAGAAAATCCCCCGTTTATAACTACAGAAAGCTTCCGGCTCGGCGGCAGGAGTTCTGTCGGCAGAAAAAGCCACTAATCAGGGCAAATAGGATCGGTCTCCCTTTATCCTATTGGTAATTTAATGTTTAAAGATGCTCCTTCTGCTGCTTCAGGCGCTAAATCGGTGATGGGAATGTGCTGCTGCTGAGTGATTCTGTCATGTCACAGCCAGCTTCTTTGGGGAGAGGACATGGGGAAGAATGAACTTGAGGAATGCAGTNACTAAGGCACATGGAGAATAAAGACAAGGTGGTTGGTGACAACCAAGATGGCTTCACCAAGAGCAAGGAATACCTGACAAGCTTGATGGCCTTTTATCACAGAGTTACAACCTCAGTGGAGAAAGGAAGAGCAACTGACACCATCTACCTGAACTTGTGCAAAGCATTTGACACTGTCCTGCATGACATTCTGGTTGTCCAATTGGAGAAAAATGGCTTGGATGGATGCACCACTTGCTAGATGAGGAATTGACTGGATAGTCGTACTCAGTTGCGGTCAGTGTTCATTGTCTAAGTGGAGACTGGTGACAAGTGGCGTTCCTCAGGGACTGGTGTTGGGACCAGTGTTATTTAACATCTGTAGGTGATATGGACAGTAGGGTCGAGTGCACCCTCAGCAAGTTCGCAGATGACACCAAGCTGAGCGGTGCACTTGACAACCTAGACGCAACGGATGTCATCCAGACCGCTTCTGCGTCGCTCAGCTTTTCCAAACTGTCTCCCTAAACCTCAGACCTCCCCTTTCCGTGCCCCAGCGGGGCCACGCCGAAGCCCTGGCCCCCACCTCCCTCCTCCGCAGCCCCTCGCTGACACACGGCCGCCGCCGCAGCCGGGCCCCTC